>CANXME010001172.1:0-48677 GCA_948144175.1 Closterium sp. NIES-65
CCCCCCCCCCCCCCCCCCCCCCCCCCCCCCCCCCCCCCCCCCCCCCCCCCCCCCCCCCCCCCCCCCCCCCCCCCCCCCCCCCCCCCCCCCCCCCCCCCCCCCCTCTCCGCCCCTCCTTGCCATGCGCTCATGAGGCATGCGCCCTCCCATCCCTCCCTCACTTCCTCTTATTCACTGATTCCAGCAGCAGTCGCCAGTCTCCCGGCCGCGCCAGCAAGCCATCGTCACAGCGCCACCCGTTCGCTCTCAGCGCCTCACACAACCCATCAAACCCTCCCGCCATGCGGCCAAAGGAAGCATGCAGCATCTCTAGCTTCTCGAAAGAGGCTAACTCGGCTGCAGTTGCACTTGCACCCCTCATTTCCTCTTCTCCTCAGGTGCCAGCAGCAGCCACCAATCGCCCACCGGCCGGGCCACCATACGAAGCATGCAATACCTCTATCTGATTTCCCCAAGAATGCAAAGGCTGCTGCACTCGCACCCCTCACTTCCTCTTCTCCTCAGGTGCCAGCAGCAGCCACCAATCGCCTCCCTCATTTCGAAGTATTATAGCTTGGAAGATGGTTGACCGAGGCAGTTCAGAGGCGAGAGGTTTGTCCTCTTGTGGATTTTCAGCTTTTTCGTCCAATAGAATTCAAGTTAATCACATGCCATTTTTGTCCCCCTAATGTTCCTAAGAAGTTGCACCCTGCCTTTAAAGGCACAAGTGAGGGATTTTTGGGAGCTGGGGGTGCAATTTTCAGGTGGGGCAGTGCAAGTGAATCCAGCAGAGGCGAATTCGGCTTCACTTGCACCCCTCATTTCCTCTTCTCCTCAGGTGCCAGCAGCAGTCGCCAGTCTCCTGGCCGAGCCAACAAGCCATCGTCACAGCGCCACCCATTCGCTCTCAGCGCCTCACACAACCCATCAAACCCCGCAGCCATGCGGTCATACGAAGCATGCAGCACCTCTAGCTTCCCCAAGGAAGCGAATTCGGCTGCGCGGGCTTGGACGTGGGTGCGCGCTTGGGGTGCGAGAGAGTGGATGGTGGGGCAGAGGACGTGTGGAGAGAGGGTGCGGAGGTAGGCGGCTTGCAGGGCCGCTCTGAGGAAATCCCTTGGGAGTGCCCCCTCCTTCAACACTACCTGCATGGATGGTGGTTGCAGGGGTGAGAAGGCATGGGGATGAGAGGAGAAGGAATAGATGTGAGGGGAAGAGGAGAGCATGCAGCACCTTGATCTGCTTCCCCAAGGAGGAAAACTCGGCGGCGCGGGCTTGGACGTGGGTGCGCGCTTGGGGGGCGAGGGAATGAATGGTGGGGCAGAGGACGTGTGGAGATAGAGTGCGGAGGTAGGCGGCTTGCAGGGCCGCTCTGAGGAAGTCCCGAGGGACTGCTCCTTCCTTCAACACTACCTGCATGGATGGTGGGTAGAAAGAGTGGATGGTGGGGCAGAGGACGTGTGGAGAGAGCGTGCGGAGGTAGGCGGCTAGTAGGGCCGCTCGGAGGAAGTCCTTTGGGAGGGCCCCCTCCTTCAACACTACCTGCAAGAAGAATGGTGAGTGGTTGATAGGGGTGAGAAGGCAAGAGGTGTGGAGAGAGAGTGCGGAGGTAGGCGCCTTGCAGGGCCGCTCGGAAGAAATCCCAAGGAAGAGCTCCTTCTTTCAACACAACCTGCATGGTGAGTGCGTGGGGTGAGGAGGAATGGCGGTTGTAACGAGGAGATTATTTAGTGGCAGGTGGATTGGAGGGCAGCCCGGAGGAAATCCCAAGGGAAAGCTCCTTCTTTCAACACAACCTGCATGGTGAGTGCGTGGGGTGAGGAGGCATGGCGATGGAACGAGGAGATCAATCTAGCGGCAGGCAGGTGGATTGGAGGGCAGCCCGGAGGAAGTCCCGAGGGAGAGCTCCTTCTTTCAACAGAACCTGGATGGTGAGTGCGTGGGGTGAGGAGGCATGGCGATGGAACGAGGAGATCAATCTAGCGGCAGGCAGGTGGATTGGAGGGCAGCCCGGAGGAAGTCCCGAGGGAGAGCTCCTTCTTTCAACAGAACCTGGATGGTGGGTGACAGATAGGGGTGGGTGGGAAAGCAAGAGGTGAGAATCTAGATGCAGACAGCTTGCAGTGGGCAGAAAGAGTGGATGGTGGGGCAGAGGGGGTGTGGGGCGAGCGTGCAGAGGTAGGCGGCTTGTAAGACCGTCGTCACTCATGGTTGGAAGGGCAGCAGCACTAAGAGAAAGTGAGGCGCCTCAAAAAAGTGGGGCAAGCGTGCAGAGGTAGGCGGCTTGTAAGGCCGCTCGGAGGAAGTCCCGAGGTAGAGCCTCCTCTTTCAACACAGCCTGGTGAGTGACAGGGGTGAGAATGCATGGAGGTAAGAGGAGAAGGAATGGATGTGAGAGGAAGAGGAGAGGTAGTCTGCTTGGAGCGCCGCACAGAGGAAGTCCCGAAGTAGATCCCTCTTCTAGCTCAACTTGCATGGTGCTCTTTCAAGAGAGGGATCTCTTTCGAGACTTCCTCCGTGCGGCGGCGTGACACCCTTAACACAACCTGCATGGTGAGTGTCAGGGGTGGAAGGGACGGGATTGAGACGAGGAGGCACACATGCGGAGGTGGCCGGATTTGTAAGGCCGCCCGGAGGAGGTCCCTAGACAGATCCCTCTTTCAACACAACCTGCAGGCCCCCACACATTCCCGTTTCTCCCACCCACCCACGCACACAGATGCACACAGCATGAACCTGCATCTGCCCTGTACGCTCGTCCTGTCAAAGGAGGTACTTCTCTCCTCGGCATATCCCATCCCAGCCACCGCCTCTGCCTCCTCCCACTGCACATCACAGCACAGCACACCTGTGTGCCTCACTCCCATCTCAAAACACAAGCATGCGCAGCAGCACACGCACCTGCATCTGCCCCCGTACGCTCGTCCCGCCCAAGCAGGTACTTCTCTCCTCGGAATATATCAGCCATGGTCTCAGCCTCCCGCTCTGTGTGCGCCACTGCGGCCAAGGGCACCCCAAATTCGATCCAGTTCTCACTCCCTGTGCCGGGAAGGGGTGGAGGAGACGCCTGGGAAAGGGGACGCGGAGAAGGGGCGGGGGAGGGGAACGGGTGGAGAGGGGGGAATGAGGGGGTTGAGAGGTCTCTTTTTGCGCCACTGCTGCCAAGGGCACTCCGAACTCGATCCAGTTCTCACTGCCTGTGCCTGGACGAGGAGGGGGAGAGGCCTGGAAAGGGGAGGAGGGGAGGGGGTTCGGGTGGAATGGGAGTAAGGGAGTGTTGAGACGTCTGTCTGTGTGAGCCACTGCTGCCTACTTGCCAAGGGCACTCCGAACTCAATCCAGTTCTCGCTACCTGTGCCGGGGAGAGGTGGAGGGGACGCCTGTGAAGAGAGAAAGGGGAGAAGGAGGGATGAGATCTCTCTGTGTGAGTGAGGCACTGCAGCTAAGTGGCACTTGTAACGCACATGCAATGCACATGCACCATACATACATGCACCACACATACATCACACATGCACCACACCAGAGATACCTTGGGCGAAAATATCGATTTGAGGGGCGGCAGAATGGGTTCCTGGGAGTTGACTTCGATGACACCTGGCACCCTGCCATTGGCCACGTACTCTGCCAGGACAATATCTGGGGAAAGAACAGTGGTAGAAGAGAGCACAGGGGAAGCAGAGAGGACAGCGCAGCGGAGCAAGCTACTTAGACAGAAACAGGTGAAGGAGGGAACTAATTGAGTTGTGCTTACAGCGACCGTCGTGCCTTACAGCTCAAAGACACGACGGTCGCTGCTCTGGCGAATGTTTTTGGGGCGCCTCAAACTTTTTGAGATGATTTTTGAGGCGCCTAAAAAACAATTGTGGTTACAGCTCAAAGACATGACATGACAATAGCTGCTCTGGAAGTAACTATCTGCTTCTGAATCCACTGGATTGAATGCTTGTGAGGCTTCCTGCAAGCAAGTACTTATTTTACCTGCTCTGAAGGGGTTGAGCGTCCTGAGTTGAACGGCCTTGTACGAGCGGGTAGTTGCAAAACAGGTGGGCGGCGGACAGCAGGCCATGAGTTGCCCACAGTAGAGGGCCCCGGGTGCCCACGTGAGGAGCAACGACGATGCCTAGTGCCATCCCCAATGTCTTGCTCACCATGCCCTGTGCCTCTGCGCGTGCTAGCACCTGAGGGGAGAGGAAGAGGAGGAACAGTCAGAGAAAACACACAAATGGTTGGGTTCGGACAGCAGGGCGTGTGTTGCCCAGAGTAGAGGACCCCTCGTGCCCACGTGAGGAGCAATGGCGATACCCAGGGCCATGCCCAATGTCTTGCTCACCATGCCCTGTGCCTCTGCGCGTGCTAGCACCTGTGGGGAGAGGAAGGGGAGGAGCAGAAAGTGAAGTACAATCACATGGGTGGGCCGGACAGCAGGGCATGCGTGGATCAGCCACAGCAGAGGACCCCTGGTGCCTACGTGAGGAGCAATGGCGATGCCTAGAGCCATCCCCAATGTCTTGCTCACCATGCCTTGTGCCTCTGCCCGCGCCAAGACCTGGGGGGAGATGAAAAGGAGGAACAGTCAGAGAAAGCACACGAAAGGTTCGGTTCGGACAGCACGGCATGCGTCGCACACAGCAGAGGGCCCCGGGTGCCCACGTGTGGAGAGATGGCGATACCCAGGGCCATCCCCAATGTCTTGCTCACCATGCCCTGTGCCTCTGCACGTGCTAGCACCTGTGGGAGAGGAAGGCAGGGTGGAGTGGAAGGGAGAACACGGGGAGCGTAATGAGAGGAGCACAGCACCGGGCCTATTGTGCCCATGTGTGGGGCGATGGCGAGGCCTCATGCCATTCCAATTATCTTGCCCTGTCTTTGAGGCGCCTCAAAAGTAATGACGCCTACTGCTATCTCCAATGTCTTGCTCGATGCTCACCATGCCCTGTGCGGCTGTGCTTCTGCGCGCACACACCAACACTCGGGGTGGTTGGGTTGGGGAAGAAGAAGGGGGATGAAAGGCTGACGAGTTAAGACATGTGACTCGTGAACCTGAAAACCATAAGAGCCGCTTACTTCCATTCCCAGCACACGCCTATAAAAGCACCGATATAAATGTTAGGCCTTTTTTGAAGGCTTTCTGCAATTTGAACCCATACAACCCCAGCCAGGATTATAGAAGGTAAGAAAGTCCAAGGAGGGAGCATATCCCCCCTCCTGGCCCCATTGGCTCCCAAGACAGCGTTGAATCTCACCTCGGCAAAGTTTCTTCTGCCTGCCAGCCCGGCATAAAACCGGTTTCTCATGGCACTCTGCACGAGGCTCGAGGCAGAGAACCCCGCCCCGGCAGCGGCGGCCAGCTGAACGAAGTACTGCGGGAAGGTGGCCGTGAGGAGCTCGAGGGAAGCGGAGAGATTCTCAACGAGGTCGGAGTGAGGGAATGTCCCTCAACAGGCCCTCTCACCTGCCCACATCGGCAATCTCACTTGCTCGCATCGGCACTCTCACCTGCCCGACCTAAGGTGCTGCCTTACCTCGGCGAAATTTCTTCTGCCTGCCAGCCCGGCGTAGAACCGGTTTCTCGTGGCGCTCTGCACGAGGCTGGAAGCAGAGAACCCTGCCCCGGCTGCAGCGGCCAGCTGGACGAAGTACTGCGGGAAGGTGGCTGTGAGGAGCTCGAGGGAGGCGGAGAGGTTCTCAAAGAGGTCGGAGAGCAGGCGCGAGCGCTTGGGGGAGACGTCGAAATGGCGGCCGAACTGGGAGAGCGTGACTTTTGCAGCGTAGCCCAGCCCGTCTTTTAGGACCCAGTTGACCGCGGCTGCTGCTGGGATGGCGCCCTTGCCCAGCCCCACTGCGTACAGCATTGCCTGGAGAGGCGAGGAGGGAAGAGAAAGTGGGAAGAGAGGGAGGAGAGACGAATGGTTCCAGGTTGAACTGGGAGAGCGTGACTTTGGATTCTTTCAGCACCCAGTTGACCGCGGCTGCTGCTGGGATGGCGCCTTTTCCCAGCCCCACCGCGTACAGCATTGCCTGCAGGAGGGAGAGAGGGAAGAGAGGGAGGGAAGCGAGAGAGGGAAGAGAGAAAGGGAGGGAGAGAGGGAAGAGAGGGAGGGAAGCGAGAGAGGGAAGAGAGAAAGGAAGGGAGAGAGGGAAGAGAGGGAGGGAAGCGAGAGAGGGAAGAGAGAAAGAGAGAGAGAGAGGGAAGAGAGGGAGAGAGGGAAGAGAGGGAGGGAAGCGAGAGAGGGAAGAGAGAAAGGGAGGGAGAGAGGGAAGAGAGGGAGGGAAGCGAGAGAGGGAAGAGAGAGGGAAGAGAGGGAGGGAAGTGAGAGAGGGAAGAGAGAAAGGGAGGGAGAGAGGGAAGAGAGGGAGGGAAGCGAGAGAGGGAAGAGAGAAAGGGAGGGAGGGAGAGAGGGAAGAGAGGGGGGAAAGAGAGGGAGAGAGTGTGGTTGTGTGACGTGACTGTGACTGATCCCGTGTCCTACCAGGATAAAGAATGCAGTCGGGCTCCAGGGTGGGCGGCAAGGGCCGGCAGCAGCTAGGAAGGAGGAGAAATACGCGCGACGGAACGCGTGGGTGGGCTTCCACGCCCTTGCAGTCGAGACATACGGCTGTCCTTCCCCGGGGGTGATGGCTTACCTGCGGCAGTGCGCGGAGCTAGCGGCCAAGCTGCGATACAACTCAGCACCTACCTCATACGAGGCAGCCAAGCTGCTGACGGAGTACCGCCAGCACTGGAGTGTCTGCCTCCAGGGAGCGCAGGCCAATGCCCTCCGCTCCAAGACCAACGAGGCCTTGGCAGCGGACGAGCTCGGCATGCAGGGCCCCATCGTCCCTCTTAGCGAGGGACAGCTGCACCAGCTGATTGAGCCCCCATTCGGCCAGTAGGGTCGGACAGAGGGGGCCGGGAGTGGGAAGGAGTAGGTGTGATAGGTAGAACTGTGGTCTGGTTGTTTGTCTTACTTGTGTTTGTACCTTCCTTGTAACACCCACCGTGATTAATGCAAGGACCGTTCGAGGGGGAAGGGATGCAACATGTTGAACTGGGAGGGCGTGACCTCGGCTGCATAGCCCAGCCCGTCCTTTACCACGAAGGACCGTTTGAGAGAAGAGAGAGAAGGAAGGGCTTCAGGTGAGGAAAAGGACGGAGAGAGGAGGGCAGGGGAGAGAAAGGTTCTTAGACATAGCAAACAGACCTCAATTGAAGGAGCCTGCGACATAGAAACGCGTCTCACCTGCGTTGTAAGCACGTGGTTCATTTCGCTCGCCACTGTTTGCCGCATGCGCCACACTGTGTACTCCATATAGTCAGGAGTCACACTATCGGGATAACCCTCTGGTAACATCCATCTCACCACCGCCGCTTTCACTCCCCTCACCACCCGCGCAACCATATCCCCCCCTCTGCTCCGCTCATCCTCCTCCCCCGCTAAAACCCTACCCCCTGCGGCCTTCCCATTGCCATTCCCCGTGCTTGTAACGATCCCCTTTACAACGCGTCCGTGTTCCTCCTCGTACGCGTTAGCAGCTTCCTCGCCTTCCAATTCAACTTCCACCCTTAGCTGGCCCTTCCCCCTATTGCTGCTTGCGCTGCTGCTGCTGCTGCTGTCTCCGCCAATCAGGCGCCGCCACCTGTCACCGTGGAGCTCCCATATCACATCCTGGTCGGCCGCGGGCGCGCCGGTCGCAGGGGGAGGCGCAGGGCGGCGGAGAAGCGCGGATTCCGCGCGCGCTAGCGGGGAGACGAGCAGCGGAAGCATGATAAGCAGAAATGCGGAGAGTGATAATGCGCTCGGAAACGTGATTAGGCGGTTGTGGAATAGAGGAGAGAGGGCGTCGAGACGGGAGTTGGACCAATCAGAAAACAGCTTCAATAGGAACAAGTAACCATGTTCCTGCTGGTTACCACCTTGCCCTCCGCAACCTCCGTCGTTTCCATTATCCTCTCCTCCGCCTCCCCCTCCGCCTCCATCTCCCCCTCTTCCGCCGCCGCCCCCTCTCCCCCTTCCGTCATTACCCCCGCTTCCCCCCCGCCCGTCTCCGCTCCGCCATGCCAAGGCGTGCGCTTTGACCCGCGCGCCAGGAGCAGCGGATCGCGTTGCCTCCGCCAGTCGCAACTTCCCCGCAATTGACGGTCTTGCTGCTAGCCTTCCGTCTTGAGGCCCCGCAAAACCCGATGGTAACCTCGCGGTGACGACTCGAAATGGTCGACCAGCTGCTGGTCTTCTCCCTGTCCCCGCTATCGAGTCAATTTCGGCAGTTCGATACGCGCATTTGACAGGTGAGTACATTGTGCCGCTCCCGCGAATCGCCTTACCCTGAAAGGCGCCAAAGCGACGCGTTTCGTGCCCGTCATTCCCAAGGGCCGGAGCGCACGGCAGATGGCAGCACGATCGCATTGCAGCTGCCATTGCAGCACATTCAAACGGTAAAACACACACCCACCCACACACGCTCTCGCGTTACAGCAGCGCAGGCTTAGCAAATCGCGTCGCGTGTCTGGCCAATGGACGAGCAATTCACTGCTAGAAGTTCTACCCTACTCTTGCACACTGCAATGTGATGAATGGATATGATGTGACGTGGCAAAAAGTACATTTTGAGATCAGGCAGGAATGGCCCTTGTGCGGGTGAAAGGGTAAGCACGGAGAGCTCTGCGTTTGTATTGACTCGATTACAGGTACAGAAGAAACAAAGCACCACGTTTACTTTCTGTACTAACAGCTCTATGCAAAGACACAATATTTTAAAGAAGATGACAGAATCAACCACTTGGTCTCTGATGCAATGAAAGTCCAGGGGTCTGAAAGGAAGCATTACAAAATGTAGTCTCATCTCATCTCAACTGCCTCCACCTGTCATTACTTTTAGCCCAGCCCACGCGATCCCTGCCATGCCACATGATTTTTCCAACTGGTCTTGATTTGGTGCAACACTAAGACATTTGTTGGAAACAACTAACTTAAGCGCCTCTGTCGTGTTGAAACACCAAGACCCAAGCGAAGCAAAACACTATCGAAGCAAAACATTATCGAAGCACCAGCGAGTCAACCCTCAGAGGTTGAAGCAACTGTCGGAGGCTACGCGAAAGTCAAAGGTCAGCGACCTTTGACCTGACAAGTACAGCGCGGCAGCAAGGACACACGACTAACTCTTTACAGAGCAGTTGCCCGAGTCGTCACTGTATCGAACCGCAACAGCAACAGTAAAGTAGTTATAACTGTGTCTTTGAATATTCCCTGTATTCATATATAATCTTGTATCTCTTTGCTTTAATCAATCAACTTTGCCCTCATATACTAGCGCAAGGTGGTTCACAACTCTTCATTAAACGTTTCCGCTACTACATCAGTTCTACCCAGAGTTCACCCGTGCAAAGATCCTAAGGGCTATTTTCTCAGCCCAACATGGTATGAGAGCTATCAGGGGGGATTCAACTATCAAGACACCTACAACATCAGAAAACATGACTACTCAGAAGGAAAGGAGTTCCTCTATTGGTTCTCCCGGCACTACTCCTACTCCACCTCCTGCCTCTGGCCTACAGAGAGAGGAGGGTACGGCAACAAGACCCAGGGCAACATCCACCGAGACTCCCGCGAATCAACCTGCAGGCTTCGACCAGAGCATGATGGAGAAGTTTTTCTCCTTCATGTCCTTCTACGAGCAACACCAGCAATCGGCACCTGCGCAGTCACACAACAGCAACAACAACAACGACGTAACTCCAATGAGCCTTGATGGTTCATCCTACGCACGTGGAAATCAACAGCAGCAACCTACCTTTGCTCCGTACGAGCCCCACCGCGGCTCCGTCAGTTTTATGCCACAACCGCAGCCTGCACCTGGACAAGAGAAGACACTGGACGCGCTACAAGTTCAGTCACAGTTCGCGCACGTTTTGAAGTTGCAGACGTCAAGACCTTTCGACGGAAAGGACTTCTTTATCTGGTCATTCGAGCTCGAGCTGATGATGGAAGGCGCGCAAATCCTCGGCTTCTTCAACGGATCCCTGCCATACCCAACAAACGGCACACAGTACGAGAAGCAGCAGTACACCTATCAGTCAATGATGGCGTACACAATCCTACCGAGGAATATCACCCCGACTCGGCAACAGAATATACGGTCTTACCGGGGATACGGCAACTCCGCAGAACTCGCATACAGCCACTTGAAAAGCCTGTACCAAGCAACAGACAGCGTAAGTCAGAGTCGACTAATGGCGCAACTGACAACAGTCAAAATGAAACCAGGGGAAAAGGGGATGGCGTATATCAGTCGCTATCGCGAATTGCGCGACAAACTCCTTTGATGCGGAGGGTCGATATCTGAAGACGCCTCCGTGAGAGTCATCATTGGCGGCCTCGGTCCTCAATGGCGTGCCACAAAAGCCATTCTCTGAGCTCACGGAAGAATCTCCGAAGCAGCACTTTGCTCCGAAATTCATGCCGAGCAGCAAGACATGGACCTACAAGAAGAAAGGCACAAAAGGAAGACGTCAGTGTCAAATCATGATGTTCTGTAGGCTGTAGTGGGGTAGCCCATATGGGGTACACATTTCTAGGGTTGCATATTTGTACCACATTCCATTCCTTAGTGTCCCATTCTCGTTTCAGTTTTCTCATGGTATCGAGCAGGTTCCCTCCTGGGAACTGTGCCTAGGGCCCACCAAGTCGAAAGTTTTTTTTTCCAGCCCGGAGCGCGCTCAGCCCGAGTCGCGCTCCCGTCTCTGACTTCGTCGAGACGCCCTAGCGGCCAAGTCGCGCCGCCTTAGCGGCCCCTGATTCGTCGCCCTAGCGACCCCGTCGCCCTACCTACGGCCCCGGCCCCGTCGCCCTACCTGCGCCTCGGCCCCGTCGCCCTACCTGCGCCCCGGCCCCGTCGCCCTAACTGCGACCCTGGCCCCGTCGCCATACCTGCGGCCCCGGCCCTAGCCCCGTCGCCCTACCTGCGCCCCGGCCCCGGCCCCGTCGCCCTGCTTGCGACCCCGGCCCCGTCGCCCCACCTCCGACCCCGGCCCCGTCGCCCTACCTGCGCCCCGGCCCCGGCCCCGTCGCCCTACCTGCGTACCGGCCCCGTCGCCCTACCTTCGACCCGGCCCCGTCGCCCTACCTACGGCACCGCCCCGCCGCCCTACCTGCGGCCCAGCCGCCCTACCTGCGGCCCCACCGCCCTACTTGCGGCCCAACCGCCCTACCTGCGGCCCAGCCGCCCTACCTGCGGCCCAGCCGCCCTACCTGCGGCCCCGCCGCCCTCACCCGCGGTCCCTGCCGCCCTTACCTGCGGCCCCCGCCGCCCTTAATTGCGGTCCCAGCCGCCCTCACTTGCGGCCCCGCCGCCTTCCCTGCGGCCTCGTCATCTGCTGCAGCGCCTCCCGCCACCCGAGCCGCCCGAGCCGCCTCACCTAGCCGAGCAACCGACCGCCGCACCGCCGTACAGCAGCACAGCCGCGCCGCCCAGCAGCTGAGCAACCGGACAGCCGAGCAGCCGAGCCGCCCTGCAGCCGAGCCGCCCAGCAGCCGAGCAGCCGAGCCGCCCTGCAGCCGAGCCGCCCAGCAGCCGAGCCGCCCGGCAGCCGAGCCACCGTGCAGCCGAGCCACCGAGCCTCCGAGCCGCCCGAGCAGCCCCGTCCGGTAAGCACACCGACTCTGTCACTGCACTGCCCTTTCCCTACTGTGTGCGCTGCTAGTCTACTGTTGTCATGGCTACCCCTAGTGTCCTCGCTTTTGACGCCGAGGGTCGAGCCATTGACTTTGACGTCTAGGTAGATGACCTGCAGCTGCTCTTACAGTGCGATAGGGCAGACGGTCTCTCCCTCTTTGACCTCACCTCTGGTGCCTCTCCTGCTCCTGCTGCTGATGCTGACGCCACTGTTCGCTCACAGTGGGCCACGCGCGATGCTGCTGCACGTCTTGCTGTGCGTCGCCACCTCCCTACCTCTGAGCGTGCGCACTTTAGTCAGTACAAGAGTGCTCAGACTTTGTACGACGTTGTAGTTGCACGCTACTCCTCCCCTGCCACTGCTGCACTGAGCCGTCTCATGCTACCGTACCTCTTCCGTGACCTTGCTGCCTTTCCCACAGTCGCTGACCTCATCACGCACCTCCGCACTAGTGACACTCGCTACCGCGCTGCGCTTCCTGCTGACTTCTGCGCCAAGAACCCCCCCCCCCATGTACATCACTCTCTACTACGTACTCACTCGCCTCCCTGACTCTCTTCGCGTAGTCAGGGACCACTTCCTCTCAGTCTGTCCCACCACTCTCACTGTTGACCTCCTCGAGAAGTCCCTCCTAGCGGCCGAGAAGAGCATAGTCGCTGTAGGGGCCTCTCTTGGTGACCCGCGCACCCCCATCTTTGAGGGGTGTTCCCCCTCCCTCCTTCTGCCCTCTGTTGCCTCTGCTGCTACGGCCGACCTCCTTGGTCTTGAGTCGGTCGGTGCGGCGTCTGCCCCTAGCGGGAGACGCCGCTCTGGCAAAGGCAAGGGGGGCACGTGCACTGGAGGAGCGAGCGGGGACGGTGGAGGTGGAGGTGGAGGCGGCGGGGGGAGTGGGGGTGGCCGTGGGAGTGGAGGTGGGGGTGGAGGTGTCGGTGGCGGCAGTGGAGGCGGAGGCGGCGGCGGCGGTGGCGGTGGGAGCGGAGGTGGCGGAGGTGGCGGCGGTGGAGGAGGCGGCGGAGGCGGCGGTAGTAGCGGAGGCGGCGGAGGCGGCGGAGGCGGCGGGGGTGGCAGTGGAGCTGGTCGCGGGTCTACGCAGAGGAGTGGCTACGGTGGTGGTCCGCGCCATAGCAGCAGCGCGGTAGTGAGACCCTGTCCCCTCAGCAGCTCCGTGAGTGGTACACTGCACGCCAGAGGGGTGGGGGCTTTGATCCGTGCACCTACGTCCTGCGCACCGGCGACCGTGCGGGTGAGCAGTGTGGGGGTGCGCACCCCACCTAGCGCTGCTTTGGCCGCCTGACGGACGCGTGGCGTCACCAGTTAACGGAGGCCACAGAGATCCCTCGCTAGGGCGAGCTGTCTAGGGCGGGAGTTGCCATCTATGATCTTGATTTTGATGCTATCCTTTCTGCCATGTATGCTGTGTCTATTAGTGATGAGGGTGACTGTTACCGGTGTCTCCCGCCCGACCCGGGCATTGAGACTGCTGCTCTAGGTACTGGTGAGGCTGCTGCTCTAGGTGCCAGTGAGGCTGCTGCTCCAGGTGCCAGTGCGTCTGCGTCCTTAGGTGCTGGTGAGTCTGCGCTCGCAGGTACCGCGTCGGCTTCGGCCTCCCTCACCTTCACACTTGACTCAAAGACTTCTCGCTCCTTCTTTCGAGACCGCACCACACTCACGCCGCTTGGTCGGCCGGTTGCAGTCTCCCTGGCAGACCCCTCTGGGGGTCCTGTCCTTTCTCACTTCTTCACTGTCCTCCCGTGTCCGGCGGCCCCCCTCTGGCACCTTGTCTGGTCTTTACCTCCCTTCGTTCTCTACGAACTTGGTGAGTGGTGTTGACCAACAGGATGCGGGGGTTCACCAGTTTACTCCTGCAAGTCAGCGGGTGACCCACTGCTCGGACGCTCGCACGGGCCGGCACCTGGCCACGTTTACGCGTCCGCCGGGGTCGAGCCTGTACACCCTGACCACTGAG
Source organism: Closterium sp. NIES-65 (assembly GCA_948144175.1). NCBI lineage: Eukaryota > Viridiplantae > Streptophyta > Zygnematophyceae > Desmidiales > Closteriaceae > Closterium > Closterium sp. NIES-65. Next base: position 13,599 of record CANXME010001172.1, read on the forward strand.
TCTCCTCCTGTCCCTGCGTCTGGCCAGGTAGCTGCGTCGGGTCAGGTGTTTGCTGCAGCGTCCAGGTCTGGTCCTGAGTCTGCCCCCTGCTCGTGTCGCCTCCTGTCTCACGAGACTCTTCTCTGGCACCACCGCCTTGGTCACCCCTCCCTGCCTCGTCTCCGAGGCATGGCCTCCCGTGTCCTTGTCTCTGGTCTTCCCCGGTCCCTCCCTCCCCTTCCTCCGGGGCCTGGCCCCACCTGCGTCCCCTGTGTCGAGGGGCGGCTGCGGGCTGCCCCTCACTCCTCTCAGTTTCCCCCGACAGAGGCCCCGCTGCAGACGCTTCACATGGACGTGTGGGGCCCGGCCCGCGTCCGTGGACAGGGTCACGAGCGCTACTTCCTGCTGTTGGTTGACGACTACTCGCGTTACACCACAGTCTTCCCCTTGCGCAGCAAGGGTGATGTCACTGAGGTGTTGATCGACTGGATCCGCGCAGCTCGTCTCCAGCTCAGGAGGAGCTTCGGCTCGGACTTTCCTGTTCTGCGTCTGCACTCTGACCGAGGTGGAGAGTTCTCCTCTCGCCTTCTGCGAGCCTACTGTCGTGCGCGAGGCATCCGCCAGACCTTTACGCTTCCGGACTCTCCACAGCAAAATGGGATTGCTGAGCGCCGCATTGGCATGGTCATGGACGTCGCCCGTACGTCCATGATGCATGCGGCTGCCCCCCATTTTCTGTGGCCGTTTGTGGTTCGGTACGCGGCGCATCAGATCAACCTTCACCCCAGGGTCTCCATGCCGGAGACCTCCCCAGCTTTGCTGTGGACGGGAAGGTAGGCGATGCTTCTGCGTTCCGTGTCTGGGGATCTCGGGCGTTTGTCCGCGACTTGTCTGCGGACAAGCTGTCCCCTCGTGCTACTCCTTGCGTCTTCCTGGGCTTCCCCCCTGACGCGCCAGGGTGGCAGTTCTACCACCCCACCTCTCGTCGTGTTCTGTCCTCCCAGGACGTCACGTTTGACGAGTCGGTCCCCTACTACCGCCTCTTCCCCTACCGCACTCCGTCCCTCCCCCCGCCAACGCTCTTCCTTGTGCCAGGTCCCCCCCCAGTAGACCCCCTCCCCCCTCAGGGTCCTGCCCCTTCAGGTGTGTCCCAGGTAGACGCAGTCGAGCTGGAGGTGCTGCGGGTACTGGAGGTTCTGTTGCTACTGAGGGAGCTGGTGCCGCGGGTCCCGGAGGTGCTCGTACTGGGAGTACTGGAGCTGCTGGGCCTGCGGGTACTTCTGGAGCTGGAGCTGCTGCGGGTGTTGGCACGGAGGCTACTGCTGTCAGTCCTGGAGGCGGTCCTGCTGGGGGTACTACTGGTGCTGCTGGAGGTACTGGAGCTGGAGCTGCTACTGGTGCTGGTGCTGCCACAGGGGGTGCTGGTGCTGTCCCTGCTGTGTCTGGAGTCGCCGCGCGGCCTTGGCCGTACTTCGTTCCGCTCCTTCAGCAGGTTCTTGGTCTCCCGTCTTCTACTAGTCCTCCTCCTCCCTTAGAGTGTCCACAGCCTGTCCCGTTGCAGTTACAGTTACAGCCGGCCTCCCCACTGCCTGCTCCGTCTCCCTACACTGGTCGTACTGGAGGTCTTGCTGAGCGTCATGAGCCTGCGTCTCGCCCTGCGTCGCCTGTCCGTATTGCTCGCACTAGTGGTCACAGTTCGCTCAGCGTCCTCCTCCTGTCCCTGGCACGCACCGGATGTCTCGGCGTCCGTCCACTGCTCCTCTGCGTGCCCCTTTGCCTTCTCCTCCTAAGTCTTCTCTTCCTGCTCTTGCCGACCCGGAGTCGGACTCTCTTCGTGCTGCCAGTCCTACTGTCACGCGTCTCCTTGCTACTGTCGTCATTGACCCTTCTTTTGAGTCCACTGCTGCGTCTGCCCTAGTTGCTGAGCTCGTCGACTTTGCTGCTCGCTGTCGTCTAGACTACGCTGCTAGTCTTCGCGCTGAGTCTGAGTCTGTCTGTCCTCCGTCCGTCGGGGGTGAGTGTGCCCTTGGCACGGACGTCCTTGAGGACAAGCAGGAGGAGTTCCAGTGTCTGGCTGCTGCTTCACCTCATCTCGTGTCCGTACTCCTTACCCCTGAGGGAGACCCGGATGCACTTGACATCCCGACTCCGCGCTCTTACGCGGAGGCCGTAGAGGGTCCCTACTCCTCTCAGTGGCAGGCAGCTATGGATGCAGAGATGGCTTCCCGGAAGTCCACAGGCACCTACGTTGACGCGGTTCCCCCACCTGGGGCGAACATCGTCAGTGGCATGTGGATCTTCAGGGTGAAGCGGCCGCCAGGTTCTCCACATGTCTTCAAGGCGCGGTACGTGGCTCGTGGCTTCAGTCAGCGGCAGGGAGTTGACTACTTTCAGACCTTCTCTCCCACCCCGAAGATGACCACTCTTCGAGTGCTGCTGCACATTGCCGCTCAGCGCGACTACGAGCTTCACTCTCTTGACTTCAGCACTGCTTTCTTGCAGGGTAGCCTGCACGAGGAGATCTGGCTGCGCCGCCCACCTGGCTTCACTGGGACTTTTCCTCCTGGCACCCAGTGGAGCCTCCGGCGGCCAGTCTACGGTCTCCGCCAGGCACCGCGTGAGTGGCACAACACACTGAGGACTACGCTTGCGGCTCTTGGGTTTGCTCCCTCTACTGCCGACCCGTCGCTGTTTCTGCGCACCGACACCTCTTTGCCGCCGTTCTCCATCCTCGTGTACGTCGACGACTTGATCTTTGCCACTGCTGACACTGCTGGACTCGCCCACGTGAAGTCCGAGCTGCTGAAGAGACACACGTGCACAGACCTGGGTGAACTGCGCAGCTACCTTGGCTTGCATATCACCCGGGACAGAGCACGCCGCACCATTACCCTGACTCAGTCACACATGGTGCAGCAGGTCCTTCAGCGCTTCGGCTTCACGTACTCCTCGCCTCAGGCCACTCCTCTGCCTACTCGCCACTCGCTCTCAGCTCTGCCTTTGGATGAGTCCGTAGAGTCGAGTGGCCCGTACCCAGAGCTTGTTGGCTGCCTCATGTACCTGATGACCTGCACTCGACCTGACCTTGCATACCCTCTTAGCATTCTTGCACGCTATGTTGCTCCTGGGAGACACAGACCGGAGCAAATGGCTGCAGCGAAGAGGGTGTTGCGCTACTTGTGCAGTACGTCGGGCATGGGGCTAGTGCTTGGAGGGCAGAGTCCAGTGGTCCTCACTGGGCACGCAGACGCTTCTTGGGCTGACGACCAGGCTACACAGCGGTCGTCACAGGGTTACACCTTCAGCCTTGGTTCCGGCTCTGTTTCGTGGAGGGCTACTCGCTCGTCTTCCGTTCTCGGCTCCAGTTGTGAGGCTGAGATCTACGCAGGAGCCATGGCTGCTCAGGAGCTTCGCTGGCTCACCTACCTGCTGACTGACCTCGGAGAGCCACCTCGTTCTCCTCCAGTGCTGTACGTAGACAACAAGGCCATGCTGGCCTTGTGTCGGGAGCAGCGTCTGGAGCACAGAACGAAGCACATTGCTCTCCGCTACTTTCTTGCTCGTGAGCTGCAGCAGCATGGTCAGTTGCGACTTGCGTACGTGGCCTCTGAGGCCAACACTACTGATATCTTCACTAAGGCACTTGCGCCTTGTGATCATCAGCGCTTCTGTACTCAGCTTGGTCTTGTGCCTGCCTTGCCTCACTTGCTCACTTCTTGACCTTGCTTATACTGTCACATATATATACTCCTGCTCTTGCTCATTTAGCCTTTTATGTATATATGTGCTCCTGCATGTGGACTGGCCTTCTGGCCTTGAACTTGTGCTCGGAATGTGTGGTGACTTTGTGATCCACCCTGAGCTTTGCTTTGTTTTGCTTGACTGGTCTTGTGACCCCTTGTTCTCCCCCACTTTGCCTATGGGGGTGTGTCAAATCATGATGTTCTGTAGGCTGTAGTGGGGTAGCCCATATTGGGTGCACATTTCTAGGGTTGCATATTTGTACCACATTCCATTCCTTAGTGTCCCATTCTCGTTTCAGTTTTCTCAGTCAGCACCGGAATTTGCTTTCCACACTCAGCGATGCTACAGCAACAACAACAACCGACAACAACCAAAGCCTGTACCTCCGTTCTGCCATATTTGCAAGACGTCAGGACACCCACGCACACACTACTCGAATCGACAACAGTCAACTCCACCGCAACGGCAGCTTCGACCCTCAAGCAGCCAAGTGGCATCGACGAAGGCGAACCCCACGAGTCAGTCGCAGCCTTCAACAACACAATCTGCACAAGGAGCAAGAAACATCGTCAGCTGTATGGCAAAACTGACCGACTCTTGCATCACCGAGTCACCGCCGCACTACTCACCGGAAGAGCAACTCGACAACATCACACCTTGCCGCGAGTCACTCCAACCGAACCCGACGTACGCAGCCATCGCCCAAAGTGAGCCATCCGGGAAGGACACTTGGTTCTTGGACAGTTGCTGCGGGCAGCACACGTGCTCTTCGGGACGTTTCGTTCAGCGCGAGCACCAACTTCAACGCGAAGTCGTCATTACCGTCGCCAACAATCAGAACCTGCGCACACGACAAGGCGTGGTTCAACTTCAGTCAAGAGAGACAAATGTTATACTGCAGATGTCAAAGGTATTAATCGCAGAGGGACTCGGCTACAACTTACTGAGCGTCAGCCAGCTGATGGCGAAAGGCATCCACTTTGAAGCAGATAGCACCACTCAGGAGTTCAAGTTGTACAACGGAAGAGGAGGTCTCTACATCGGCAAGGCAGTCCTGAAGTACAACGTCTTTGTCCTCGACTTCGTCCCAAACCTTGGCACAGCTGACAGCGACGGGATCGTCACCTTCACCTCCTGGACACATCCACCAGATCTTGACCCCAACTTCAGCCCCGAAGGATTCTGGTACTCGCACACCATTCCTGAAGCAGAAAGAACAAGAGCGTTAGCAACAATACAACATTCGGCAGAAGCAGAAACAACATTCGGCAGCAGCAGAGATAACATCGGCAGCAGCAGAGACAACACCGGCAGCAGCAGAGACAACATCGGCAGCAGCAGAGACAACAACAACAGCAGTGGCAACAACGACACCAATCGCTGGTCCTTCAACGGCACCAATCTTCATTGACGATATATCACCAACACCCGCACAGCAGCTAACTCCGACTCAACGAGAAGTCCACCGAAGCGCCAACTTCACCGCCGGTTTCTACTCCAACTCCGACATGTATCGACGCTCACCCGGACATCGCGCCACCGAAGGAACTTGGCACGCAAGAATGGGTCACCCAAGCAACACGGTGTTAAATAACACGATAAGAGCAGGCGTGCTCGACAAGGACTCTCTACTCCTAACTGACGGTAGAGAACTTCAGCGAGCCCGTGGAACATGCTTCACCTGTCCCGAAGCTGACCTACCGCATCAACCGTTCGTGCCTCACCACAACCCAAGCGCACCAGCTTACGCGCCACTCGAGAAGGTGCACAGCGACATCCTGTACAACCGCGAGCCTTGACAAAACGCGTACAATTACACCATCACCTTCATTGACGCAGCCACTCGATACGTCTGGCACCTAAATCTTCCAAGCCGCGACATGGCCTTCGAAGCCTTTGTCGCCTGGCTTCCAGTAGCAGAACAAGAATCCGGAGTAAAACTCAAGAGCTTCCAGTCAGACGGAGGGGGAGAATACACCTCACAGAGGTTCAAGGAGTACTTGGCAGAGAGAGGAATCAAGCGACTCATCTCTCTCCCCTACGCCCATCAACAGCAGGGTGTAGCAGAAAGGATGAACAGGACCCTCCAGAACACCATGCGCAAGCTGCTACGTGGCATGCACCTGCCCAACCACCAGTGGCCCGAAGCAATGGACCACGCCGTCATGCTGCACAACTTGCTCTCGTCATCATCGCTCCCGAACAACGCATCACCGCATCTGCTGTGGACAGGAAAACTGGGCAGCACAAAAATGTTGAGAGTCTTCGGCAGCATGGTACAGTACCGACCCCCATCTGCACGAGCTGGCCGATTCTCCCAACGCGCACAGTGGGGACTACATCTGGGCATCGAAAAACATTTCAACACATGAAAGATTTTCGACGTCGAGATAAAGGAAACAGTAGCAGCACGTGGTGTCATCTTCTACGAAAACCTCACCCTCCGGGATTACCTCGTCAACTTGCAAGAAGGAAACCCCGATCGCTCTGATGGTTTTCTTGGCACCCAAGCCTTCGCCTCGGCAGTCGACAAAGCTGAGTGGGACGAGAAGAACGTGGAAGGAGCTTCGGAAGAAGCCGGACCTCTCCCCTACTGCTCCGTCGACGTCCCAATGGATGACGAAAATCCACGCGAAAGCATCAACGTCGAAGCCTATTACCATTTTGCCGACAACGGTTACGTTACACCTGCACAAGTCAACACCAACGAAGCAAAACACGTAGGACCAAACTTCAATCCTACGCCAGAAGAGGGAGACGAAGCATCTTATCCCGCGGACACATCACTTCCCCGCTACACACAGAGTGGACTCCAGATACTCGGTCTCATCACCGCAGTCCATGGGATAGCCATTCCTAAAGAGCCTACGATAGTTTAGCGGGCTCTGGGGGGGGGAGCATAAGGAAAAATGGCGCGAAGCCATGGACAAGGAGCTGAAAGCACTGGAGGAACGCAACACCTGGAAGGTTGTTCCTATCGGCGTAGTACGGAACAAAGCGATTCTCACCGGAAAGTGGGTCTTCCGCGTGAAGACGAAGGCTGATGGCACCATCGACAAGTTCAAAGCACGCTGGGTCGTACGTGGCTTCGACCAGGAACATGGACGTGACTTCAGCGAGACATTCGCTCCAGTCAGCCGACACACCTCGCTGCGAATTCTCCTCGCGATCGCCGCCATGAAGAGAAGGAAGCTTCGGCAAATTGACGTCGCCAACGCATTTCTCTACGCACCTGTCGACGCAGAAATCTTCGTCGAGCTACCGCACGGCTCCAACGGAGAACCTAACCAAGTCTGTCAGCTGCTGAAGTCGCTCTATGGCATCAAACAAGCCCCGAGGCTGTGGCAGCAGTACCTGCACGCAAGACTCATTCGGATCGGATTCCGCCAACTACCTCACGACCAAGGCATGTACCGGCTCACAAAGGGCACCGACTACATCTTGCTAATCGTCTACGTAGACGATTTGCTCTACATCGGCTCAACCGACAGCGTCACTACCTGGTTCGAAGGGGAGCTAAAGCAAGACCTTACACTCACAGTCTCATCTACCGTCACGCAATATCTCGGGCTCAACATACGGGAAGAGGAGGACGCGATCTATCTCAGCGCCGCGAAAAATGCCGATACCATCGCCAAGCGCTTCGCACTCACACCGACCGTCATCTCCACGCCATACCGCTACACGGCAGGAAACCACAAGGAAGGCTCCGCTCTACTCAAGCCCGCCGGCATACGGGACTACCAGAGGAAGCTGGGATGCCTCCTCTTCGCAGCTGTCACCTGCCGCCCGGACCTATCGTACTCTGCAAGCCAGCTCGCCACCTACCTCAAGAAACCTGAAGCGGAACATCTGGCGGAACTCGACCGCGCTCTTCACTACCTCGTCAGCACCCCGACAATCGGCCTGACCTACCATAAGAACACAACTATAACGCCTAAGCTAATCGGATACGTCGACGCCGATCACGCCGGTGACTCCAACAACAAGCGTTCCCGCACCGGCTACATCTACCGCTTCGAGCCTATCGGTCCTATCTCCTGGTAGTCGAGCAAACAGGAGTTAATCGCCCTCTCTTCAGCTGAAGCAGAATATATCGCACTCTGCTCAGCCACCAAGGAAGGACTGTACCTTCGCGAACTCCTGGAGGAAGCCAAGCTAGCCCAGTTACCAAACTTTACCCTGTTCTACGACAACCAGTCGGCCATTCGCATAGCCAACAAGAACGGCTTCGCGAACAGGACGAAACACATCGCCCTGCGATACTTCTTCGTGAAAGACAAGATCGAGAAGGGAAAACTCGAGCTGTCATACTGCCCCACATCCGAGATGGCAGCTGACTACTTGACCAAGAAGCTTGGAAAGCAGAAGTTCGAGTACTGCATGCTGCTGACTGGACAGAGCCACGTCACCAGCAGCGACACTCCAGAAGCGAAGGGGAGTGTTGGAAACAACTAACTTAAGCGCCTCTGTCGTGTCGAAACACCAAGACACAAGCGAAGCAAAACACTATCGAAGCACCAGCGAGTCAACCCTCGGAGGTTGAAGCAACTGTCGGAGGTTACGCGAAAGTCAAAGGTCAGCGACCTTTGACCTGACAAGTACAGCGCGTCAGCAAGGACACACAACTGACTCGTTACAGAGCAGTTGCCCGAGTCACTATATCGAACTGCAACAGCAACAGTAAAGTAGTTACAACTGTGTCTTTTCATATTCCCTGTATTCGTATATAATCTTGTATCTCTTTACTTTAATTAATCAACTTTGCCCTCACATACTAGCGCAAGGTGGTTCACAACTCTTCATTAAACGCTCCCGCTACTACATCAGTTCTACCCAGAGTTCACCCCTGCAAAGATCCTAAGGGCTATTTTCTCAGCCCAACAACATTCACCGTAACATTTGCCAGCGGGCTAAAGCCATGCTACACCTCTCTGCTGATTAGGATCTATAAATGCCGATACTGATGCTACCGTTATAGCTAGGATCCCAGCATCAAAGCCAACCCTGCTCCACTGGTACCCTCTATGCAATATCCCTTCCTCCCAAACAGCACCTCCCGCCCACATTACCAGCTCTTTCCCCAAGAACCCTTCACTTCAATCACATTCATTCTATCCACAAGCGATTGTGGCAGCTCCTTCAGATGCACGCACCCGTCCAGATCCACCTCCCCCAGACAGGACAAACTGGCCAAGTCGCAGGGCAGGGCCCTCAGGCGCTTGCATCCTTGCAGGGAGAGCTTTCTAAGGCATGGGAGGGAGAGAGAGGAGGGGAGGCGGCAGAGGAATGCAAGCCGTTTCAGTGTGAGAGAGGCAAGGCTGGAGAGAGAGGAGATGGAATTCAGGAGGCGGGTGAAATTAGGACACTCGACGATGGTGAGACGCACGAGGGAGGAGAGGAGGGTGACGGAGGGCGGCAGGGCTTTAAGCGCTTGGCACGACTCCAGACTCAGATCGCGCAGAGCTTTAAGCTGCCCGATATCCTCGGGCAGGTGGGTCAGCAAAGGGAGTGAATTGAGTGTCAGTTGTTGGAGATTGGTGAGGCTAGTGAGGGACGTGGGAAGGGAGGCCATGGCAGGATACTCCTCGAGCAGCAGCACTCTCAGCTGCACCAGATCGCCCAATGTTTCGGGGAGTGCTGAAAGGATGGAGAGAGCGATGTGAAGATGCTGCAGAGAAGATAGGAGATCCAATCTGACCGCCATATCAGAATCGGAATAGAATCTTTCAGATTGGTCATCGTGAGTGGTTTGAGCGTGGACTGAGGACTGGGTAACAAGCGGAGGGGAAATAAGCTGTTGGAGAGACGGAATGTCGTAGATGTTCAAGTGGGTGAGTTGGGTGAGGGAAAACAAGGATTTTGGAAGGTACTGGGCTGACTGGAAGACATTAGAGAGGATGATGGTTTTCATGGAAGTCGGAAGGGAGATGGGCGCAACCAGAGGACGGAAGGAGGAGGAGGTCGATGGGGGCGGGGATGTGGGTGGTGGCAAGGGGCTCTGGTGCGTGAGCTGGTGTGTGAGCTCTAGACTGGGGCAGTCTTCAAGAGCGAGGAGTTCCAGCCTAGGCAGCAGATGCAGGCCCTCTGGAAGACTCTCCAGGCGCGGGCAGTCAGATATCTCCAGCTGCTCCAGCGATGGAAATGGGGGAGCACCGGCAGCAGCGGCAGCAGCAGCAGCATCAGCGGCAGCAGCAGCAGCATCAGCGGCAGCAGCAGCAGCAGCGGCAGCAGCAGCAGCATCAGTGGCAGCAGCAGCAGCAGCATCAGAGGCAGCAGCAGTAGCAGTAGCAGTAGCAGCAGCAGCAGCAGCAGCAGGGAGGTCTGTCTTGAGAGTAGAAGAATCTCCGGCAGGGTTGTGAATGGGCGAGGAGAGCAGCGACGGGAAGAGCCGCAGCTGAGGGGAATTCTTAACATGGAGCACTCTTAGGCTGGCCAGCCCCCCCATGCCTGGCGGCAACTCCTCCAGCAGCTCACACCCCTCCAAAACGAGCTCTACCAGGCCTGTGAGGCGAACCAGGGGCTGGGGAAGCATGTGGAGGGCGCAGGCGCCTTCCAGCTCAGGCCCGTAATCTGATTCGCTCCTGGTCTCCAGCCTATTTGGGCTGTACGTTGCCTTTGTCCCGATCCTGAGCACTTCCAGGCTGGGAAGGTCCCCAAACCTGTCTGGCAGGCTCGTGAAGACGCAGTTGAAGAGGTAGAGAGTACGTAGCTTTGGGAGGGTTTCAAAGCCTGGAGGGAGGTCTACTAGGGAAGCCCCGCCGTGGATGAAAAATGTTTCCAAGGAGCCGAGATTGGTGAAGGAATTTGGAAGCTCAATCAGGCTGTTGCATTCCATGAATATTAATTTCTTCAGCTTCCCCAGCTGCCCGATCGAGTCGGGCACAGTAACGAGCTTGTTACTGGACAGCTTCAGCAAAACCAGGTTCGAGAGCTGCCCGATGTCTCCGGGCAGCTCCTGAAGGTCGCAGGCACCAAGAACGAGGCTTGTGAGTGACTCCATAGCGGAGACGGACTGTGGGAAGGCAGAAAGCTCGCAGCAGCCAATCACATTCAGCTCCTTAAGTTGAGATAGCTGGCCGATAGAGTCCGGAATAACCCTAAAATCCTCCAAATTTTCTAATTTAAGGCACTCTAGAGTGTAGATTCGGCCAAAATCTTCTGGCAGGGCCGTCGTGCTTCCACAGTTGCTGATCATTTAGCTACGGAGGGTTTGACTGGAGGAAAGGGAGGCTGGGAGCTGCGAGAAATTGAAGTTTTGAAGACGAAACTCCTGCAGGGCGGGCAGATGCCCGAACGAGTCAGGAAACGAAGTGAAGTCGGATAGACTCGAAATTTCTACCGCTTCCAAACTTGACAGCTGAAGAAAGTTCACGGGCAGCTTAATATAGTCATAGCAGTAAAGAAGCGAAAACCGCGTGAGGGCCGGTAGCTCGCAGAAGGATTCGGGCAACTCACGCAGACCGTCTACAAACGCGAGCGTGAGGCTCTTTAGGTTTCGCAGCTGCCCGAAATTCTCGGGTAGGTGAGAGACGTGGGATCTGTGAAGCTCCAAATGCTCCAGAGCCGTTAGATCGCAGATGGAGTCGGGCAGAGCTTCAAGGAAATCTAGTCTAAACTCCAACCGCTTCAATCGCGACAAGCAGCCGAATTCCGTTGGTAGCCCGGTTACGCTGTATGTTGATCGCATGCTGAGCCGCGTCAGCTGCTGCAAGCGGCTGATGGAAGGAGGCAGCGTGGGAACGCCGTCTGCCAGCCGTAGATCCAGATTGACCAATCGCGAGAAGGAATCGAAGATCTCGGATACATCGGAGGGCGATAACGCCGCAGGGCCGCGCCGCGCTATGCCTCTGATCTCGCCTCCCTGCACGCGTGTCGCCAGCCGACGATCGTACAGATGCATCGTAAGATGCGTCACGGAGGACTCGCATCCGTCGCAGACGGATCGCACGAGGTGGCGATCTACAACGTCCGTCGCGAATTTGCCGAGGTGCAGATGGAGAAGGTTCGGGAATCCCGAGGTGGGTGAAGTGAGGAGCGAGCCGAGAGTTTGGGAAGAGAAGAAGCGATCGCAAGGCACAACGATGGCGGGATGCACGGATCTGGCGACGCGCAGCCATCGCTTGCAGACCAGCGCGTGGCGAAAGGAGACGAGCGAAGAAGCGGTAACCACACGTGATTCTCGCGTGGTGTCAACCCACGCACTCTCCGACGGCAGAGATTCGTCCAATGCTTTGCTGATCGCGTCTCGCAGAATGTCCTCGTTACTAAAATCAGAATAGTGGCCGTCAAATCTAATGGTTGTCGCGGACGCGGCGAGAAGAAGGATCGAGCAAAGCAGATCATCAGACAACTGGGAGAATTGATCACCACTCGTCATATCTCCTACTCTGCCTGTGAACCTGGCAGTATGGAACGAGGTGACGCGTCGAATCGAGCCGTGAAGGTGCAACCTACGATTGAAATTCTCGAGAAATGAAGGACGAGTGATGGTTGTGAAAATTGTCGCAACAGGATTGGTATTCAGGCGAATTGGGCGGTTTCAAGCGGTGAAGAGAGGGCATTCCTCAAGAGAGGGTATTCGTCTTAGAAAGAAAATCAACGTTTTTAGGCTGACTTATGGAGACCTGAACGGAAGCAATACAAAATGTAGTGTCACAATCACTTGAGATGCCACATGCTACCATATTTCCACCAGAGTAACTTAGTTGTGAAAGTGAAATGTCACACTTCACATTCTGAAAATGAATGAATTTGCCAGCAGGCTATTGCTGTGGTACACCGTACACCTCTCTCTCTACTAATAAATAAGAACCTTAAATGTCAACACTGATGCTACGGTAATAGGATCCCTCCCGTCTTCGAAGCCAATCTTGCTCCACGAGTACCCTCCATGCTTTATCCCTCTCTCCCAAACAGCACCTCCCACATTACCACCTCTTTCCCCAAGAACCCTTCACTGTAATCACATTCATCCTATCCACCAGCGAGTGTGGCAGCTCCTTCAGACGCGTACACCCGTCCAGATCCACCTCCCTCAGACAGGACAAACTGCCCAAGTCGCTGGGTAGGGCCCTCATAGCCTGAGTTTGAGAGAGGAAAGGCGGGAGAAGGACGATAGAGATTCTGGAAGACAAGTAATTTTCAGACAGTTGATGATGCTGAGTTGTATGAGGGAGGAGAGCAGAGTGCAGGAAGAAGGAAGGTCCTGCAGGGTTTTACATGAATCCAAACCCAACTCATTGAGTGCCTTCAGCTGCCCGAGATTCTCGGGCAGGTGAGTCAGCAGAGGAAGGGACTTGAGATCAATCTGCTGCAGTTTGGGAAGGGTAACGATGGAGGAGGGGAGGGATGTCATGGCATGGCACTTCTCTAGCAGCAGTACCACCAGCTCCCTCAGATCGCCTAGGTTTTCCGGAAGCGCGGGGAGGTTGGTGTTGACAATGTGAAGGTGCACCAGCGACGACAGGCGCCCCAACCCAGCCTGCTCAATCGATCCAGGCATTCGCGAAAGCTCAATCAGAGGAGCATGAGGTGTGCCCTCCTCTTCAGCTTCGGCTTTAGCTGGGGTTTAGGGTGCGTGAGAAATCGGAGGTCATATAGGTTCAAGTGACGAAGGTGGTCAAGGGAAAGGATGGATTCCGGGAGGTAGTGAGCTGACTTGAAGACATTTGAGATGATAATAGTTGAAACAGATGGCGGAAGGGAGATAGGCGCTGCTAATGGGGGGCTCGAATGGGAGGAGGGGAATGAAGAAACTGAGTTGGTGCTTGAGTTGTCGAGTTTTAGGCTAGTGCATTTTTCGAGCGTGAAATGCTTCAGCCTAGGCAGCAGATGGAGGCCTTCTGGAAGGTTTGTTAGCTTTGGGCAGGATGAAATTAGTAGTTCTTGAAGTAGTGGGAGTGGAGTGATGGTGGTGGAAAAGGAGGAGGTGTCAGTAAATGAGGTGGCAGCAGCTGAAGTGGCAGCAAATGAGGTGGGAGCAGCTGAAGTGGCAGCAGCTGAGGTGGGAGCAGCTGGGGTGGCAGAAAATGAGGCAGCAGCAGCAGCAAAGGTGGCAGCAGGAGCAGAAGATCCGTCAACTGGGGCACTGGCCTCAGCAGAGGGCAGGAAGGACGGAAAGACCTTTAACTGCTTGCACTTCTCCACTTTCAGGACCTTGAGGCTGCACAGACTGCCCATGCCGCTTGGAAGCTCCTTCAGCACCCGACACCCATCTATAATCATTTGCTCCAGGCGCGTGAGCAGGCTGAAGGAGGGGGGAAAGCTACGCAGGGAGCAGAATCCGTCCAACTAAATCTCCTGGCCTTCATTGGTGTATGTGTCAGTACTTTGCACTTTGAGAATCTCCAGGTTCGGCAGCTCACCGAACCTATCGGGCAGGTACGGCATGCCGCAGTTTAGCAGCTCTAGTGTGCGGAGCTTCGGCAGATTCTCGAAACCCAGAGGCAAGTCAATGAGCGAGGATCCACCATAGATGAGTAGGGTTTCTAATGAAGAGAGGTTGGTGAACGAGGCAGGGAGCTCGAATAGGTTGTAGCATTCGTAAATGGTCAGCTCTTTCAGCTGCCCTAGCTGCCCGAACGAGTCAGGCAGGTGAGAAAGGCTTGTAGAAAACAGCTTCACAGTGACCAAGTTTTGCAGCTGCCCAATGTCTCCGGGCAGGCCTGAAAAAGAGCAGCCGTCAAGAATGAGGCTTGTGAGCGCTCCCATGGCGGATACAGACTCTGGGAGGTTCACGAGATTGGCGCACTCAACCACTTTCAACTCCTTCAGTGCCATAAGGAACCCCAGGGAATGCGGAAGAGCCGTAAGTCGATCAAGAAACTTCAGGCGAAACTGCTGGAGAGCGGAAAACTGGCCGATAGATTCCGGCAGCGAGGATAGGCGTTTGCAGTCGTGGATGGTGAGACTCCGGAGGGCTGGAGATCCCAAGGGTTGGCCAGCGGGCAGCCTGCCGAACGAATCGGGAAACGAAGTGAGAGCAGGCAGATCGTCTAGATGCAGCGTATCTAGGTCGGGCAGCTGGAATAGATTCTCGGGTAGCATGGCGAATCGGCGACAATGGTCGATAGAAAGGTGGGAGAGCGCGGGCAGTTGACAGATGGATTCCGGAAGAGCAATGAGGCGACGCAGATACGAGAGGCTTAGGATCTTGATGTTACGAAGCTGGCCTAAATCGCTCGGGAGTTGGCCTATTAAGCAGTTGCGAAGAGAGAGATGCTCCAGGGAGGTGAGACAGTCGAACGAAATGGGCAGCTCGCGAAGAGACGGCGACACGATTAGTAACTGCTTCAGTCCCAACAAGCCGCAAAGCTCCTCTGGTAACCCGGTAACGTTACTGAAGCTCATGCTGAGGCGCGTAAGCTGCTGTAAGCGGCTGATGGAAGCTGGAATTTCAGAAACACCTTTTCCGAATCTTAAATCCAGATTGACCAGTCGCGTGCAGGAATTGAAAATCTCGGCGACATCTGAGCCCGAGATCGGTGCAAGGCTGGTCGACTGACCCCTGCTCGGTATTGACTGCTAGCTTGATATACTAGTTGTCACTCGTCGGCGATCGTACAGGTGCAGTGTGAAATGGGTCAGCGACGAGCCGCATTCGTCGCAGATGGATCGCACGAGGTGGCGATCTACGACGACGCGCAGGTGGCGAAGGTTCGGGAATCCCAAGGTGGGTGAGGTGAGGAGCGAGGCGAGAGTTCGTGCGGAGAAAAAGCGGTTTCGAGGCACGACGATGGCGGCATGCACGGATCTGGAAACGCGCAGCCATCGCTTGCACACGAGAGCGTGGCGGAAGGCAGTGAGCGATGAGCCTGTGGCGACAGGAGCTTCCGGTAACCCGAACAATACGCTCTCGCTCGGCAGGTGCTCATTCAACGCTTGCTCGATCCTCTTTCGCAGAATGGGCTCGTTATTGGGACAGTCGTGGGTATCGAACTTGGTGCCCTTAGATGCGACAAGGAGAAGAATCGTTTCTTCAAATCGTCAGAAATACTTGAAAAGGGATCATCATGGCTGCTAATTCGTTGCCGGCGTTCTGGCTGACCAGGGGCGCTTGGCTGCTTTGGCATTTCCCCTTGCGCTAGCTCAATAGTACCCATATGGCCGATGATTTAGCAGATGCCAAGTACACAGCAGCTCATAACAACACTGCAGTCAAAACGCGACGGAACAGCCCACTCCAGAGTCTAGAATCTAGGTCGGTTTTTTGAGACACCATGGCTTCCCTGCTTGCCAGGGGTGTGGATGGAACCTCGCCGCACGTCCATGCTTCGGATGGCGATGCCGAAGCACTGGGTGAGCCAGAAGAATGCTGTACATAATACCACCCGTCATGTGTGAATTGTTGGGAACAATAAGTCTTAAAGCGCCTCTGTCGTGTCTAAACTCAGGACACAAGCGAAGCAGTCCAAATCGAAGCATCGCGAGTCAACCCTCGGAGGTTAGGGTAACCGCCTGGAGGTTACGCGAAGGTCAAAAGTCAGCGACCTTTGACTTGACAAATACAGCGCGTCAGCAAGGACAGACAACTGACTCGACATTGAGCAGTTGCCCGAGTCGCATTGTATCGAATCGCAACAGCAAAACAGTTTAATTATATCTATTCGTATTCCTTGTACTCTTATATAAAGCCTTGTATTTGCTTGTTTGAATCAACTCACTTTGCCCTCACATATTAGCGCAAGGTGGTTCAAGGACTTTTCATTCAAACGCTTCCGCTATTACAATCCTACTCAAAATTTAACTCTACAAAGATCCTAGGGCATCTCAGCCCAACATGGTATGAGAGCAGATAGAGTTCAAAGTTACTTTTTCTCTTAATACTTAATACAAGGAAGACATGTCTATTAGGAAGGAGAGGAGCTCCTCCAACGGTTCTCCAGGCACTACCCCTACTCCACCTCCTGTCTCTGGTCTACAGACGGAAGAAGGGACTACCACGAGACCAGCAGCTGGGTCTACGGAAACGCCCGCAGGCTTCGATCCAAGCATGATGGAGAAATTCTTCTCCTTCATGTCCTTCTACGAGCAGCACCAGCAAGGAGTACCTGCGCAGTCAAACAACAGCAACAACAACAACGTAACTCTTATGAGTCTCGACGGCTCATCCTACGCACGCGGAATTCAACAACAACAACAGCAGCAGCCTACCTTTGCGCCGTACGAGCCCCAGCGTGGCTCCGTCAGCTTCATGCCGCAACCGCAATCTGCACCGGGACAAGAAAGGGCATTGGACGCATTACAAGTTCAATCGCAATTCGCGCATGTTCTCAAGCTGCAAACGACAAAGCCTTTCGACAGAAAAGACTTCTTCACCTGGTCGTTCGAGTTCGAACTGATGATGGAAGGAGCACAGATTCTCGGCTTCTTCGACGGGTCCCTGCCATATCCAACAAATGGGACACAATATGAGAAGCAGCAGTACACCTATCAATCAATGATGGCGTACACGATACTGCTAAGAAACATCACCCCGACCCAGCAGCAGAACATAAGGACTTACCGAGGCTACGGCAACTCCGCGGAGCTCGCGTACAACCACCTGAAGAACCTGTATCAAGCAACAGACAGCGTAAATCAAAGCAGGTTAATGGCGCAGTTGACAACAATTGAAATGAAACCAGGCGAGAAAGGCATGGCTTATATCAGCCGCTGCCGCGAACTGCGCGACAAGCTTCTTCGATGCGGAGGGTCGATTTCAGAAGACGCCTTTGTCACGGTGGTCATCGGCGGTCTCGGCCCCCACTGGCGCTCCACTCGCGCCATATTACGAGCACACGGGAGGATTTCCGAAGCGGCACTCTGCGCCAAAATTCATGCCGAGCAGCAGGACATGGACCTGCAAGAAGAAAGACACAAGAAGAAAACATTAGCACCGGAGTTTGCGTTTCAAATTCAGCGACGATACAACAACAACAACAACAATCGACAACAGCAACAACTGAAGACGGTACCTCCGTTTTGCCACATCTGCAAGACTTCGGGACACCCTCGCACGCACTGCCCGTCTCGTCAGACAACACCACAGCGACAACTCCGGCCTTCAAGCTCCCAAGTTGCCTCAACACAAGCAAATCCGACGACCTCAATCCAAGCTTCAACGACTCCAACAGGACAATCTGCACAAGGAGCAAGAAACATTGTCAATTGCATGGTGAAGATAACTGATTCGTGCACAACCGAATCACCACCTCACTACTCACCGGAAGAAGAGCTC
This sequence comes from Closterium sp. NIES-65, assembly GCA_948144175.1. Classification (NCBI taxonomy): domain Eukaryota; kingdom Viridiplantae; phylum Streptophyta; class Zygnematophyceae; order Desmidiales; family Closteriaceae; genus Closterium; species Closterium sp. NIES-65. The sequence goes on from CANXME010001172.1 coordinate 31,543, forward strand.
GACTGTGAAAATAGGAAAACAGGAATGAAGTGAACTATGAATGAAAGCAGTACAAATATGAAACCCTAACTGGGTTGTACCCCCTATGGGATACCCCACTACAGCCTACACAGCAGTATAAGCTATAGATATGTTCTGACACACCCCCATAGGCAAAGTGGGGGAGAACAAGGGGTCACAAGACCAGTCAAGCAAGACAAAGCAAAGCTCAGGGTGGATCACAAAGTCACCACACAGTCCGAGCACAAGAGCAAGGCCAAAGGCCAGTTCACAAGCAAGAGTACAGACATATATATAAAGCTAGACAAGCAAGAGCATGTATATATATATGTCACAGTACAAGTGAAGTCAAGAGGAGAGCAAGTGAGGCAAGACAGGCACAAGACCCAGCTGGGTGCAGAAGCGCTGATGGTCACAAGGCGCAAGTGCCTTGGTGAACACATCAGCAGTGTTGGCCTCAGAGGCCACGTACGCAAGTCGCAACTGACCACGCTGCTGCAGCTCACGAGCAAGGAAGTAGCGGAGAGCAATGTGCTTCGTTCTGTGCTCCAAGCGCTGCTCTCGACACAAGGCCAGCATAGCCTTGTTGTCTACGTACAGCACTGGAGGAGAACGAGGCGGCTCTCCAAGGTCAGTCAGCAGGTAGGTGAGCCAGCGAAGCTCCTGTGCAGCCATGGCCCCGGCGTAGATCTCAGCCTCACAACTGGAGCCGAGAACCGAAGACGAGCGAGTAGACCGCCACGAGACAGAGCCGGAACCAAGGCTGAAGGTGTAACCCTGTGACGACCGCTGCGTAGCCTGGTCGTCCGCCCAAGAAGCGTCCGCGTGGCCGGTAAGGACCACTGGACTCCGCCCTCCAAGCACTAGCCCCATGCCTGACGTACTGCACAGGTAGCGCAATACCCTCTTCGCTGCAGCCATGTGCTCCGGTCTGTGTCTCCCAGGAGCAACATAGCGTGCAAGAATGCTCAGAGGGTATGCAAGATCAGGTCGTGTGCAGGTCATCAGGTACATGAGGCAGCCAACAAGCTCTGCATACGGACCACTCGACTCTACGGACTCATCCGAAGGCAGAGCTGAGAGTGAGTGGCGAGTAGGCAGAGGAGTGGCCTGAGGCGAGGAGTACGTGAAGCCGAAGCGCTGAAGGACCTGCTGCACCATGTGTGACTGAGTCAAGGTAATGGTGCGGCGTGCTCTGTCCCGAGTGATCTGCAAGCCAAGGTAGCTGCGCAGTTCACCCAGGTCTGTGCACGTGTGTCTCTTCAACAGCTCGGACTTCACGTAGGCGAGTCCAGCAGTGTCCGCTGTGGCAAAGACCAGGTCGTCGACGTACACGAGGATGTAGAACGGCGGCAGGGAAGTGTCGGTGCGAAGAAACAGCGACGGGTCAGCAGTAGAAGGAGCAAACCCAAGAGCCGCAAGCGTAGTCCTCAGTGTGTCGTGCCACTCACGCGGTGCCTGGCGGAGACCGTAGACTGGCCGTCGGAGGCTCCACTGGTGCAGGAGGGAAAGTCCCAGTGAAGCCAGGTGGACGGCGAAGCCAGATCTCCTCGTGCAGGCTACCCTGCAAGAACGCAGTGCTGAAGTCGAGAGAGTGAAGCTCGTAGTCGCGCTGAGCGGCTATGTGCAGCAGCACCCGAAGAGTAGTCATCTTCGGGGTGGGAGAGAAGGTCTGAAAGTAGTCAACTCCCTGCCGCTGACTGAAGCCACGAGCAACGTACCGTGCTTGAAGACAGGTGGAGAGCCCGGCGGCCGCTTCACCCTGAAGATCCACATGCCACTGACGATGTTCTGCCCCAGGAGGGGGAACCGCGTCAACGTAGGTGCCTGTGGACTTCCAGGAAGCATCTCTGCATCCATAGCTGCCTGCCACTGAGAGGAGTAGGGACCCTCTACGGCCTCCGCGTAAGAACGCGGAGTCGGGATGTCTAGCTGCATCCGGGTCTCCCTCAGGGGCAAGCAGTACAGACGCGAGATGAGGTGAAGCAGCCGCTAGACACTGTAACTCCTCCTGCCTGTCCTCTAGGACGTCCGTGCCAAGAGCACACTCACCCCCGACGGACGGAGGACAGACAGACGCAGACTCAGCAACAAGACTAGCAGCGTAGTCGAGACGACAGCGAGCAGCAAAGTCGACGAGCTCAGCGACTAGAGCAGACGCAGCAGTGGACTCAAAAGAGGGGTCAGTGACGACAGTAGCAAGCAGACGCGTGACAGTGGGACTGGCAGCACGAAGAGAGTCCGACTCAGGGTCCGCAAGCGCAGGAAGAGAGGACTCAGGAGGAGAAGGCAAAGGGGCACGCAGAGGAGCAGTGGACGGACGTAAAGACATCCGGTGCGTGCCAGGGACAGGAGGAGGACGCTGACGCGAACTGCGACCACTAGCGCGAGCAGCACGAACAGGCGACGCGGGACGAGACGCAGGCTCACGACGCTCAGCAAGACCTCCAGTAGGACCAGTGTAAGGAGAGGGAGCAGGCAGTGGAGAGGAAGGCTCCAGTAGGGGCTGCGACTGGACAGGCGGTGGACCCTCTACTGGAGGAGAAAGACCAAGAACCTGCTGAAGGAGCGGAACGAAGTACGGCCGAGGCCGCGCGGCAGCTCCAGACTCAGCAGGGACAGCACCAGCACCCTCAGCGACAGCACCAGCGCCACCCACACCTCCAGCGGCAGGACCAACAGCAGCAGGCTCAGCACGAACGCCCTCAGCAGCTCCAGCTCCAGGAGGACCTGCAGGGCCAGCAGCTCCGGGACCGGCTGCACCCGCACCCTCGACGGTCGAAGAAGCTCCAGCTCCAGCTCCAGCAGCACCTCCAGACTCAGCAGCACGCCTCCAGCGGCGAACGAACCACTCGCGCAGCTCCTGTGGAGAGAGGGGCTCCCGGCGAGACGCAGCAGCAGGAGAAACCCCAGGCTCAGCAGCTCCAGACGCAGTACCCCCAGGCTCAGCAGCTCCCAGCTCAGCACCCCCAGGCTCAGCAGCTCCCGACCCAGCACCCCCAGACCCAGCACCTCCAGGCACAGCACCCCCCGGCTCAGCACCCCCAGGCTCCGCACCCTCCGCAGTAGCACCCTCAGGCCCAGCACCCCCAGCAGTAGCACCCCCAGGCTCAGCACCCCCGCGCACAGCACCCCCAGAGTCAGCACCCCCAGGCTCAGCACCCGCAGCAGCACCAGAGTCACCAGTAACCTCGACCGGGTCAACGGCGTCTACCTGGGACACACCTGAGGGGGCAGGAACCTGAGGGGGGAGGGGGTCTACCGGGGGGGGAACCGGCACAAGGAAGTCCGGGGGAGGGGGGAGGGAAGGAGTGCGGTAGGGGAAGAGACGGTAGAAGGGGACTGACTCGTCGAACGTGACGTCCTGGGAGGACAGAACACGACGAGAGGAGGGGTGGTAAAACTGCCACCCTGGGGCGTCAGTGGGGAAGCCAAGGAAGACACAGGGAGCAGCACGAGGGGACAGCTTGTCCGCAGACAAGTCGCGGACAAACGCCCGAGATCCCCAGACACGGAACACAGACGCATCGCCAACCTTCCCCGTCCACAGCAAGGCTGGGGACATCGCTGGCCGAGAGACCCGGGGGTGAAGGTTGAGCTGATGCGCCGCGTACCTCACCGCAAACGGCCACAGAAAATGGGGGGCAGCCGCATGCATCATGGACGTACGAGCGACATCCATGACCATGCCAATGCGGCGCTCAGCAATCCCATTTTGCTGTGGTGAGTCCGGAAGCGTGAAGGTCTGGCGGATCCCCCGTGCACGACAGTAGTCTCGCAGAAGGCGAGAAGAGAACTCTCCGCCTCTGTCAGAGTGCAGACGCAGAACAGGAAAGTCCGAGCCGAAGCTCTTCCTGAGCTGGAGACGAGCCTCGCGGATCCAGTCGATCAGCACCTCAGTGACCGCACCCTTGCTGCGCAAGGGGAGGACTGTGGTGTAACGCGAGTAGTCGTCAACCACCAACAGGAAGTAGCGCTCGTAACCCTGCCCACGGACGGGGGCTGGGCCCCACACATCCATGTGAAGCGTCTGCAGGGGAGCCTCTGTCGGGGGGAAGTGGGAGGAGTGAGGAGTAGCCCGGAGGCGACCCTCGACACAGGGGACACAGGAAGGTCCTGGCCCGGAGGGGAGAGGAGGGAGAGACTGGGGAAGACCAGAGACAAGGACACGGGAAGCCATGCTCCGAAGACGGGGCAAGGAGGGGTGGCCAAGACGGTGGTGCCACAGGAGAGTCTCGTGAGACAGGAGGCGACAAGAACAGGGGGCAGACTCAGGACCTGACCGGGACGCAGCAGCAAGTACCTGACCCGACGCAGCCACCTGACCAGACGCAGGGACAGGAGGAGACTCAACGGTCAGGGTGTAGAGACTCGACCCCGGCCGACGTGAGAACGTGGCCAGGTGTCGGCCTGTGCGAGCCTCCGTGCAGTGGGTCACCCTCTGACGCGCAGGAGTGAACTGGTGAACACCCCCATCCTGCAGGTCCGCTCCACTCACCAAGTTCGTAGAGAACGAGGGAAGGTACAGACCCGACAGGGTGCCCGAAGGGGCAGCCGGACACGGGAGGACAGTGGAGAAGTGAGACAGGACAGGACCCCCAGAGGGGTCAGCAAGGGAGACCGCAACCGGCCTGGCGAGCGGCGAAAGGGTAGTGCGGTCTCGAAAGAAGGAGCGAGAAGCTCCGGAGTCAAGTGTGAAAGTGAGGGAGGACGAGGACGACTCAGTACCTGAGAGCGCAGTCTCACCAGTACCTGAGAGCGCAGACGCACTGGCACCTAGAGCAGCAGCCTCACAAGCACCTAGCGCAGCAGTACCAATGCCCGGGTCGGGCTGAAAACACCGGTAACCCTCATTCTCCTCACTATAATCCACAACATACATAGCAGTAAGGATAGCATCAAAATCAAGATCAAAGATCGCTACACCAGCCCTGAGAAGCTCATCCCAGCGAGGGATCTCACTAGCCCCAGGGAACTGCTGACGCCAAGCGTCCGTCAGGCGGCCAAAGCAGCGCTGGGTGGCGTGGGCACCCCCACACTGCTCACCCGCGCGGTCGCCGGAACGAAGAACGTAGGTGCAGGGACCAGTACCCCCACCCCTCTGACGCCCAGCGTACCACTCACGAAGCTGCTGAGGCGAAGGGATGTCCCGCGAGCGCTGCTGCTGCTGCCGGTGCGAGCGCTGGCCACTACCACCGCCGCTACGCTGCTGGGTACCACCCCGACCAGCTCCACCTCCTCCACCACTACTGCCTCCTCCGCTGCCGCCTCCACTGCCTCCACCTCCGCCGCCTCCACCTCCGCCGCTGCCTCCACCACCACCGCTGGCACCACCACCACCGTCTCCGCCGCTGCTGCCGCCACCACCACCACCACCCCCGCCACTAGCCCCGCCGCCACCCCCACTCCCTCCGCCGCCACCGCCGCCACCGCCACCGCCCCCTCCAGCTCCACCCGCGCCCTTGCCCCCCTTGCCCTTGCTGGAGCGACGTCTCCCACTAGGGGCAGACGCCGCGCCGACCGACTCAAGACCAAGCAGGTCGGCAGCAGCAGCAGAGGCAACAGAGGGCAGCAAGGGGGAAGGAGAGCACCCCTCAAAGATGGGGGTGCGAGGGTCACCACGAGAAGCACCTACAGCGACTATGCTCTTCTCCGCTGCAAGGAGGGCCTTCTCGAGGAGGTCGACGGTGAGAGTGGTGGGACAGACTGCGAGAAAGTGGTCCCTGACGACGCGAAGGGAGTCAGGGAGGCGTGCGACTACGTAGTAGAGAGCGATGTACATGGGGGGGGGGTTCTTAGCGCAGAACTCAGCAGGAAGGGCGGCGCGGTAGCGAGTGTCACTAGTGCGGAGGTGCGTAATGAGGTCAGCGACAGTGGGAAAGGCAGAGAGGTCAGGAAAGAGGTAGGGAAGCATGAGACGGCTCAGTGCAGCAGTGGCAGGGGAGGAGTAGCGCGCAACTACAGCGTCGTACAAGGTCTGAGCACTCTTGTACTGACTAAAGTGCGCACGCTCAGAGGTAGGGAGGTGGCGACGCACAGCAAGACGTGCAGCAGCATCGCGGGTGGCCCACTTAGAGCGGACAGCGGGATCAGTATCAGCAGCAGGGGCAGGAGAGGCGCCAGAGGTGAGGTCAAAGAGAGAAAGGTCGTCAGCCCTGTCGCACTGTAAGAACAGCTGCAGGTCGTCTAACCAGACCTCAAAATCAATGGCGCGACCCTCAGCGTCAAAAGCTAGGACACTAGGGGTAGCCATGGTGACGACAGCGACGCAGTGCAAGCAGTAGGGAAAGAGCTCGCAGTGTCAGTGGGACAGTGCTCACCAGGCAGGGCAGGTCGTGCAGTCAGCAGAAAGGCGGCTCAGCGACCGGGCGGCTCGGGTGCACAGCTGCTCGGCTCCCGGGCGGCTCGGCGGCTGGGCGGCTCGGGCGCAGGGCGGCTCGGCTCCCGGGCGGCTCGGCGGCTGGGCAGCTCGGGTGCAGGGCGGCTCGGCTCCCGGGCGGCTCGGCGGCTGGGCGGCTCGGGTGCAGGGCGGCTCGGCTCCCGGGCGGCTCGGCGGCAGGGCGGCTCGGGTCCCGGGTGGCTCGGCTGCTGGGGCGGCTCGGCCGGGAGATGCAGCGTCGGGCCGGCAGGTGCAGCGTCGGGCCGGCAGGTGCAGCGGCGGGCCGGCAGGTGCAAGTGGCGGGCCGTAAGAGGCGGCGGGCCGATGGGTGCAGCGGCGGGCCGGTAGGTGCAGCGGCGGGCCGGCAGGAGCAGCGGCGGGCCGGCAGGGTGCAGCGGCGGGCCGGCAGCAGCAGAGGCGGGGCCGCGTCAGAGGAGGCGGCGTGGCCGCGTCAGGGGAGGCGGCGGGGCCGCGTCAATGGAGGCGGCGGGGGCCGCGTCAGGGGAGGCGGCGGAGTCGCGTCAGGGGAGGCGGCGGGGCCTCGTCAGGGGAGGCGGCGGTGGGCCGCGTCAAGGGAGGCGGCAGGGCCGCGTCAGGGGAGGCGGCAGGGCCGCGTCAAGGGAGGCGGCAGGGGCCGCGTCAGGGGAGGCGGCGGGGCCGCGTCAGGGGAGGCGGCGAGGCCGCGTCAAGGGAGGCGGCGGGGCAGCGTCAAGGGAGGCGGCGGGGCCGCGTTAAAAGAGGCGGCAAAGCCGCGTCAGAGGAGGCGGCGGGGCCGCGAGTGAAAAGGCGACCCGATGGGGTCGCTAAAAGAAAGGCGCGCCTCGGGGCGCGCGTCGGTGGGCCCAAACAACGGTCCTAAGGTAGGACCCGCTCTGATACCATGTGAAAATAGGAAAACAGGAATGAATGAACTATGAATGAAAGCAGTACAAATATGAAACCCTAACTGGGTTGTACCCCCTATGGGATACCCCACTACAGCCTACACATCAGTATAAGCTATAGATATGTTCTGACATCGACAACAGGACGCCTCGCCGCGAGTCACTCTAACCGAATCCGACGTACGCCGCCATCGCTCAAAGCGAACCGTCTGGGCAAGACACCTGGTTCTTGGACAGTTGCTGCGGACAACATATGTGCTCCTCGGGACGCTTCGTTCAACGCGAACATCGACTCCAGCGAGTAGTCATCACGGTCGCCAACAACCAGAACCTGCGCACACAACGACAAGGAGTAGTTCAGCTTCAATCAAGAGAGACAAACGTCATACTGCACATGTCAAAGGTACTCATCGCAGAAGGACTCGGTTATAACTTACTGAGTGTCAGCCAGCTGATGGCGAAAGGCATCCACATAGAAGCCGACAGCACCACCCAGGAGTTTAAACTGTACCACGGGAAGGGCGGCCTCTACATCGGAAGAGCAGTTTTGAAGAACAACGTCTTCGTCCTCGATTTCGTCCCCGACCTTGGCACTGCAGATAGCGACGCCATCGTCAACTTCGCCGATTGGACACATCCCCCGGATCTCAATCCCTACTTAGCCCGGGAGGTTTCTAATACTCGCCACACCATCCCTGAAGCAGAACGAACACGAGGGTTAGCAACAATTCAACAAACGGCAGTAGCAGAGACAACATCGACAGCAGTAGAGACAACATCGGCAGCAGCAGAGACAACATCGGCAGCAGCAGAGACAACATCGACAGCAGCAGAAACATCATCGGCAGCAGCAGGACGAACGACACCAGTCATCGTCCACGAAGCACCACCAACACCCGCACAGCAACTGAACCCGACTCAACGAGAAGTCCACAGAAGCGCCAATGTCGTCGCCAGCTTCTACTCAACTCCGACGCGTATCAACGCTCACCCGGACATCGCGCTCCTGAAGACATCTGGCACGCACGCACAGGACATCCAAGCAACACAGTATTAAATAACAGAATACGAGCAGGAGTTCTCGACAAAGATTCGCTACTACCACCCGACGGCAGAGAACTTCAACAGGCACGAGGAACTTGCCTCATCTGCCCCGAAGCCGACTTACCCCATCGACCGTTTTCTTCTCACCACAACCCGAGCGCACCTGCATACGCACCACTCGAGAAAGTATACAGCGACATCCTCTTCAATCGAGAACCAGGACAAGTCACCTACAATTACACAATAACCTTCATCGACGCCGCCACTCGATACGTCTGGCATCGAAACCTACCCAGCCGCGACATGGCACTCGCAGCGTTCGCCGCTTGGCTACCGGTAGCAGAGAGGGAGTCAGGAACACAGCTGAAAAGCTTCCAGTCAGACGGAGGAGGAGAATACACCTCTCAGCGCTTCAAGCAGTACCTGGCGGAAAGGGGAATCAAGCAAATCCTCTCCCTTCCCTACGCCATCAGCAGCAAGGTGTTGCAGAAAGAATGAACAGGGATCTGCAGAACAGCATGCGCAAACTGCTACGTGGCATGCGGCTACCCAACCACCAGTGGCCTTGCAGCAATGGACCATGCTGTCATGCTGCACAACTTGCTGTCGTCGTCGTCACTCCCGAACAACGCATCACCGCATCTGCTGTGGACAGGAAAGCATGGCAGCACAAGAATGTTACGAGTTTTCAGATGCATGGTGCATAGTACCGACCCCCAGAAGCACGAGCGGGAAGATTTTCACAACAGGCACAGTGGGGACTACACCTCGGCATCGAGAAAAATTACAACGCGTGGAAAATTTTCGATGTCCACTCAAAGGAAACAGTAGCAGCACGTGATGTGATCTTCTACGAGCGACTCACCCTTCAAACGTACCTCGCCAACTTTCACGCGAATCAGGACCCCACAGGTGGTTTTCATGGTGACCGAGCCTTCGCCTCAGCAGCGGACGAAGCAGACTGGGATGAACAGAATGTCGACAACGCATCGGAAGAAACCGGACCTCTCCCGTACTGCTCCGTCGACGTGCCCCATGGACGAAGACAATCCTCGCGATAGTGTCAACGCCGAAGTCTTCTATCACTTCGCCGACAACGGTTACGTAACACCTGCGACAGTCAACACAAACGAAGCAGAACGGATAGGGCCAAATTTCATACCCGATCCAGAAGCGGGAGACGAAGCAGCTTATCCTGAGGATCCAACACTCCCCCGCTACTCACAGATTGGACTGCAAATCCTCGGCCTCGTCACTGCAGTCCACGGCAACGTACTTCCTAAGGAGCCTGCGACGGTTCAGCAGGCTCTAGGGGGGGAACACAGGGAGAAATGGCGCGAAGCCATGGACAGAGAGTTAAAGGCACTGGAGGAACGCAACACTTGGAAGGTCGTTCCCGCAAGCGTGGCAAGGAACAAGACCATTCTCACCGGGAAATGGGTCTTCCGCATCAAAACGAAAGCAGACAGCACAATCGAGAAGTTCAAAGCACGCTGGGTCGTGCGTGGATTTGACCAAGAGCAAGGACGAGACTCACCGAGACATTCGCCCCAGTTAGTCGACATACCTCTCTTCGAATTCTTCTCGCCGTTGCCGCCATGAAGAAAGAAGAAACCGCGACAAATCGATGTCGCCAACGCATTTCTCTACGCACCCGTCGACGCCAAAATCTTCGTCGAACTCCCACACGGTACCCACGGAAACCCCAATCAGGTCTGCCAGCTATGAAATCGCTCTACGGAACAAACAAGCCCCGCGGCTGTGGTAACAGCACCTACACACCCGACTCACTCGCATCGGATTCCGCCAACTGCCGCACGACCAATGAATGTTATCGATTCACTAAAGACGCCGATTACATCCTACTGATCGTCTACGTCGACGACCTACTCTACATCGGCTCCACCGACGACATCACCACCTGGTTCGAAGGGGAGCTGCAGAAGGACCTCACGCTCACGGTTTCTTCTACCTGTCACCCAGTACCTCGGGCTCAACATCCGCGAAGAAGAAAATGCTATCTACTTAAGCGCCGAGAAATACGCCGACACTATCGCCAAGCGCTTCTCGCTCACACCTACCGCTATCACCACGCCATACCGCTACACGACAGGAAGTAACAAAGGAAATTCCGCTCCACTCAAAGCTGCGGAATACGAGACTACCAGAGGAAACTGGGCTGCCTCCTCTCGCAGCCGTCACCTGCCGCCCGGATCTATCCTACTCCGCAAGCCAACTCGCTACCTACCTCAAGAACCCGAAGCAGAGCACCTGGCGGAGCCGATCGCGCACTACACTACTTCGTGAGCACTCCGACGATCGGCATCTGACTTACTACAAAAACGAAACTACGACCACGAAACTAATCGGCTACGTCGATGCGATCATGCCGGCGATTCTAACAATAGGCGCTCTCGCACTGGCTACGTCTATCGTCTCGAGCCTATCGGACCTATCTCATGGCAGTCGAGCAAGCAGGAACTAATCGCTCTCTCTTCAGCTGAAGCAGAATATATCGCCCTCTGCTCAGCCACCAAGGAAGGACTCTACCTTCGCGAGCTGCTGGAAGAAGCAAAGTTAGCCGAGTTACCCAATTTCACCCTATTCTGCGACAACCAATCTGCAATTCGCATCGCCAACAAAAGCGTGATTCCGCGAACAGAACGAAGCATATCACTCTGCGATACTTCTTCGTGAAAGACGAGATCGAGAAAGGGAAACTCGATTTATCCTATTGTCCCACGTCCGAGATGGCAGCCGATTACTTGACCAAGAAACTCGGGAAAACAGAATTTCAAGTACTGCATGCTGCTGACTGGACAAGGCCACTCACCATTAGCGACACTCCAGAAGCGAAGGGGAGTGTTGGGAACAATAAGTCTTAAAGCGCCTCTGTCGTGTCGAAACTCAGGACACAAGCGAAGCAGTCCAAATCGAAGCATCCGCGACGTCAACCCTCGGAGGTTAGGGTAACCGCATGGAGGTTACGCGAAGGTCAAAAGTCAGCGACCTTTGACTTGACAAATACAGCGCGACAGCAAGGACACACAACTGACTCGACATTGAGCAGTTGCCCGAGTCGCACTGTATCGAATCGCAACAGCAAAACAGTTTAAATATATCTATTCGGATTCCTTGTACTCTTATATAAAGGCTTGTATTTGCTTGTTTAATCAACTCACTTTTGCCCTCACATACTAGCGCAAGGTAGTTCAAGGACTTTTATTCAAACGCTTCCGCTATTACAATCCTACTCAGACTTTAACTCTACAAAGATCCTAGGGCATCTCAGCCAGGGCTAATTTTTGGTTTCCAGCAACCCTTGTGATCAGTGTTGCACAAGTCAAAACCTGATTATCAGTGTGACACCTTGTTCAAACCCTGATCCACCAGGGTTTTCCTAGTTTTTGAAAATTATACCCTGTAGGATCAGTGTACCAGTTTGCAAACCCTGGTGTATTGATACCCGTATTATCGTTGGCAGGCAATAACGAAAATGTATTTCTGGCCAATGGAGGCCCCCCTCGTGCCAGCTCAGAGATGTTGCCTTTGCCAAATATCAGTTTCGCCAGTTGGCATGCGAGAACCTCGATACGGGAAAGGGGGGGTGGGGTTAGAGAGGGGGCTGGGGGTGGGGCGGCTCGGGGAGGGTATGTACTCGATTGAGGGTAAAACTCGTTACGTAAGATCGGTAACCCTGGGCCGTCAGCGTACCTCAAACGTAAACCCTGGCCTATCAGGAAAATACAAGCTCCCGAAAAAATTACCCTAAGGCATCAGTGTGACAGCCAAAAACCACCCTGATTATCAGGGTATCAGGGTGATTTACCCTGATAAAATTAGCCCTGATCTCAGCCCAGCATGAATTTACAACAGAGTCGATCCAAAACTCCAACACACCCGCATTTGTGCATTACAATGCAGCAGCAGCATCAGTGCGAGCAAACAGCACGGTGCTCCCATCCCCCATCACATGCCACCTTCTTCAGCCCCCACGCCGCAAACGTCTCCTCGCACTTCTGCCGCCTCTTCGCCCCGTCCCTCCCCGCCAGCTCAGCGTGGAACATCACCGCCACCTGGCCAATAGGAACGCTCCCTGGTGTGGGCCCCACAGGGGTCTTCTCGGCCAATGCTGCAGCACCATGTTGCGTCAGATCTCCCACACTCGTGCTGAACGCATCTCCCCCTCCTAACCCCCCTCCCCCTCCTCCTGCTGCTGCTGCTGTTGCGGCATTCTCGCACAGATCGAGCTCGAGCCCGGCAATATCCAGCCGTAGGATGTCGATCCAACGGTGGGAGTGCATGCACATAAACGTGCGCAGGCGGAGCACTGCCGATTCCCGCGTCTCTTGAGACAAGGAGGAGGTGTCAGCAGCAGCAGAAGATGCAGAGAATGAGGGGGAGGAGGAGGAAGAGGAGGAAGTGGGAATGGGGTGGAAGAGGGCGACCCCGTCTCGAGGCCCGAGGGCAAAGGGGCGGAACTGGGGGGAGCGGCGGGGGGGGAGAGGCCCTTGATGGGTTGCAGCATGGAGGCAAAGGCGGTGTCGTTGACGAAAGGGTCGAACACAAACACCTGGACGAGGGAGGGGGGACGGGAAACGATTGGATTGTGGCAATGAGAAAGCGGCACTGTTGACGCCTAGACGGAAGAAATACACCTGCAGGAGGGCCCTTGATGGGCTGGAGCAGGGAGGAGAAGGTGGTGTCGTTGACAAAACAAGTACACGACTCCTCTTGGACGCAGGTGGTTATACAATACACACACAACACCCCTTCCCATCTCACACATCCCCTGCCCCGCCCTCTCAGAGGCATTACGTTACGCCTCTGAACATAATGCCTCCTCAGGAGTCTGGGCTCGTTCGTTCGACCCCTACCTCCCTCCCCCCTTCCGGGGCCCCCATTCCACATACAACCGCCTCACCTGCTGTCCTCTCAAGGTCATTTCGCATTCAAATGTGAAGGTTCAGGCCCACACCAAACGAGTGGGCCCTCTTGGACGCAGGTAATCCAATCACACCACACAATACCCCTTCCCATCTTACACAACCCCTGCCTCACCTGCTGTCCTCTCAAGGTCATTTCGCATTCAAATGTGAAGGTTCGGGCCCACACCAAACGAGTGGGCCCTCTTGGACGCAGGTAATCCAATCACACCACACAATACCCTCCCCATCTTACACAACCCCTGCCTCACCTGCTGTCCTCTCAAGGTCATTTCACATTCAAATGTGAAGGTTCGGGCCCACACCAAACGAGTGGGCCCTCTTGGACGCAGGTAATCCAATCACACCACACAATACCCCTTCCCATCTTACACAACCCCTGCCTCACCTGCTGTCCTCTCAAGGTCATTTCGCATTCAAATGTGAAGGTTCGGGCCCACACCAAACGAGTGGGCCCTCTTGGACGCAGGTAATCCAATCACACCACACAATACCCCTTCCCATCTTACACAACCCCTGCCTCACCTGCTGTCCTCTCAAGGTCATTTCGCATTCAAATGTGAAGGTTCGGGCCCACACCAAACGAGTGGGCCCTCTTGGACGCAGGTAATCCAATCACACCACACAATACCCCTCCCCATCTTACACAACCCCTGCCTCACCTGCTGTCCTCTCAAGGTCATTTCACATTCAAATGTGAAGGTTCGGGCCCACACCAAACGAGTGGGCCCTCTTGGACGCAGGTAATCCAATCACACCACACAATACCCCTTCCCATCTTACACAACCCCTGCCTCACCTGCTGTCCTCTCAAGGTCATTTCGCATTCAAATGTGAAGGTTCGGGCCCACACCAAACGAGTGGGCCCTCTTGGACGCAGGTAATCCAATCACACCACACAATACCCCTTCCCATCTTACACAACCCCTGCCTCACCTGCTGTCCTCTCAAGGTCATTTCGCATTCAAATGTGAAGGTTCGGGCCCACACCAAACGAGTGGCCCTCTTGGACGCAGGTAATCCAATCACACCACACAATACCCCTCCCCATCTTACACAACCCCTGCCTCACCTGCTTTCCTCTCAAGGTCATTTCACATTCAAATGTGAAGGTTCGGGCCCACACCAAACGAGTGGGCCCTCTTGGACGCAGGTAATCCAATCACACCACACAATACCCCTTCCCATCTTACACAACCCCTGCCTCACCTGCTGTCCTCTCAAGGTCATTTCGCCTTCAAACAGAAGGTTCAACCTCATTCGTCCTCACATTCCCCGCCCACCCCCTCTTCCACCCCACTCCACCCCACCCCACCTCCTCCCCTCACCTGCTGTCCCCGCAAGGTCATTTCGCCTTCAAACAGAAGGTTCGGGCCCACTCCAAACGAGTACACGACTCCTCTTGGCCTCAGGTGGTCAGAACATACGGGCCACACGATTCCCTCGCCTTTTTCTTTCGCCTGCCCGGGCTGCCCGCCGATGTATTCCAGCTTGCAGGAGGGGAAGCGGCGGCGCAGAAAGAACTCGACGTCCTCTGCTGTTGTGACTCCTTCTTTTTTTTCTGCCCGGGGTCTGAGAGGAGGTGTCTGGGGGGCAGGTGGAAAGGTGAGAGGAGGTGGAGACACAATTGACATTTGTTTGGTGGGAAATGCGGAGAAGGGGGGAGTGAGGGTGGAAAGCAGGGGGGCGTGAGAGGCAGGGGGAAGTGGCGGAGAAAGGCAGGGGGGTGGGGGGGGGAGGGGGGTGTGAAAGGGGACGGGGAGGCGGAGACAGGGCCAAATGTCAGAGCATTGTTTTGAATGTACCAGGAAATAGCGTATTGAGACGACTTGGAAGGCGAATGGCATAGCGACAAGTCAAGAATCCATACACATGGAGAACGGGTGGAAGGGAAGGGAGTGAGAGCAGCGTACATTCCCACCCTCCCCACCTTCCACTCCCTCCCCACCCTCCCCACCCTTCCCATCCTCCCCACCTTTCCCCATCCTCCCCATCCTCCCCACCCTTCCCCACCTTCCCCGCGACCCCATCGCATCGCTCCGCTCTGATCCACCGTCGCTCCTCCCCGCCTCCCCGTTCGGAGGACCTTCCAATCCCAGTTTCGCCTGCTCCGCCGCGGAAACGGGCTCGGCGCGCTCCGACCATTCGCGCTCCTGATGCTGCTGTTGCTGCGGCTGCTGCTGCTGCTGCTGTTGGTGCTGCTGGTAACCGTCGGATGCGGAGAAAATGGACGACGGCGGATACACGACTAGCGTGCGGAGCGAGTAGGCCTGCACGGTGACGAAGAGAACGAGCAGCACGTGCCACGGGAGGATCGCTGGGATCGCACTATCTAATTTCGCCGGGATCGCAAGATCTAATTTCGCCGGCTGGTTACCCGCTGCGCCTCGGTGATCCGTTTTCGTCGGCCCATGATTCCTGAACGAATGCATGGTCAAAGAGTGAGATTAAGAGGAACGAATCTCACTATCTCATTGGCTGCCTTGCGAAGTCTTTAGTATCTAAATATTTGCTGGTCTGTTTGTCGTGGCCTGTACTCGTAATGATAGCGGAGTTAATGTGGGACGTGGTCAATGAGGGCTTCTGGAAACCCCACGTCACTAGAAATACTACGTCCAGCTAAGGGCGTGTCTCTTTTTTTCCCTCGACGGTTCGAACCGTGGACGGTCCGAACTGCGAAAAAATTACCGGTTTCGCAGAGTTCGTAATTGATTTCGTGATAGTACTTGCGAAGTCGCCAACGGTACGAGCTGTCGCGTCACTTTTCCCTCCTCCCAACGGTTCAGAATTTGAACCTTCCGCAGCTCGAAAAGCAAACGGACGGTGCAGCAGTACTGACTAAATATTGGCTCGCGAGTTTTTTTTTCCTACACGGAATCGATTGGCGCACAATTTTGCGGAGAAAATGTCGCGACCTGTGTAACGACGATACAGTGCCCATTACGAAGCTACAGTACTTCGTGAGTTCATGGTCCATGAAAAAGTGACAGAATTGCATCTGGACGGGGGAAAGTTCCGAAATGGCAATTCGGACAGTCGGCTCCTCGCTATTTGGACCGTCCAGTACCAAAAAAGAGAACCGTCCGGAAAATGCAGAAAATATAAAAAGAGACACGCCCTAAGGGCCGTGATGTTGGAGTTCTGAAGTGGTTTAGAACTTGTGACGACAGATTTTAAAATTGAATATATTTTGTAATGCCTCATCGCTTTGAACCGCTACTCACCTGAGTTGAAACTATCGATACACCAGCAAACGCTGCCTTCCGAACCACCCGCCACCAACTTCCAACCTATTACCACGCTGTAGAAGTTTCCAGTTTCAGTTAGAGGCCGTTAACATAAACAGACATGTACTACAGTTAACTTGCTATAGCGGTGCTACTGTATCATCATTTGGTCATAAACATTTGTTTCTCAAGCTTTCAATCGGCCATGATTTGTTACATACATTCTTGCAGTTTCTTCGAAAAAACCACAAATAATTTCATGATTTTTTGAACGTATATCATACATGCAGTACAGTACTTGCAGGAAAACATGCGATCGGAGGCAGACAAACTGTTTGAACTCCGAGCGAGAGAGAAGAGAAGAGGCATATACACACATGATGAAAACATCCTGCAATCCCACCTTCCGAGCGGCAAGGATACACCGATACCTAGCAGCACGCCTCTAGCACAGTGACATCCCCCAGTCCACCACAATAGACAGAGGGTAGTAGACAGCATGCTGGAGTGAGGAGAGTAGCGGGTGGACAGGGACAAGGCAGATCAAGCTGCAGTGGCTGTGGCAAGTGCAGGAGCTGAGCAGAGTCCAAGCGTGGTAGACAGGTGCTCGACAGGAGACGACAAGGCAGATCAAGCTGCAGTGGCTGTGGCAAGT
>CANXME010001173.1:2500-48649 GCA_948144175.1 Closterium sp. NIES-65
AGGGCCTAGCGTTCGCGAAATAGCAAGAACAAGGGCCTAGCGTGTGCAAAATAAAAAGAACAAGGGTCTAGCATGTGCAAAATTGCAAGAACAAGGGCCTAGCATGTGCAAAATAATAAGAACAGGGGCATAACGTGTGCAAAATAAAAAGAACAAGGACATAGCGTGTGCAAAATAAAAAGAACAAGGGCCTAGCGTGTGCAAAATAAAAAGAACAAGGGCCTAGCGTGTGCAAAATTGCAAGAGCAAGGGCCTAGCGTGTGCAAAATAAAAAGTACAAGGGTCTAGCATGTGCAAAATTGCAAGAACAAGGGCCTAGCCTGTGCAAAATAAAAAGAACAAGGGCATAGCGTGTGCAAAATAGCAAGAACAAGGGCCTAGCGTGTGCAAAATAAAAAGAACAAGGGCCTAGCGTGTGCAAAGTAGCAAGAGCAAGGGCCTAGCATGTGCAAAATTGCAAGAACAAGGGCCTAGCGTGTGCAGAATTGCAAGAGCAAGGGCCTAGCGTGTGCAAAAAATCAAGAACAAGGGCCTAGCGTTCGCGAAATAGCAAGAACAAGGGCCTAGCGTGTGCAAAATAAAAACAAGGGCCTAGCGTGTGCAAAATTGCAAGAACAAGGGCCTAGCGAGTGCAAAATAGCAAGAGCAAGGGCCTAGCGTGTGCAAAAAAAACAAGAACAAGGGCCTTCTGTTCGCGAAATAGCAAGAAAAAGTGCCTAGCATGTGCAAAATAAAAAGAACAAGGGTCTAGCATGTGCAAGATTGCAAGAACAAGGGCCTAGCGTGTGCAAAATAAAAAGAACAAGGGCAAAGCGTGTGCAAAATAAAAAGAACAATGGCCTAGCGTGTGCAAAATAAAAAGAACAAGGGTCTAGCGTGTGCACGATTGCAAGAACAAGGGCCTAGCGTGTGCAAAATTGCAAGAACAAGGGCCTAGCGAGTGCAAAATAGCAAGAGAAAGGGCCTAGCGTGTGTAAAAAATCAAGAACAAGGGCCTAGCGTTCGCGAAATAGCAAGAACAAGGGCCTAGCGTGTGCAAAATAAAAAGAACAAGGGTCTAGCATGTGCAAAATTGCAAGAACAAGGGCCTAGCGTGTGCAAAATAAAAAGAACAAGGGCATAGCGTGTGCAAAATAGCAAGAACAAGGGCCTAGCGTGTGCAAAATAAAAAGAACAGGGGCCTAGTGTGTGCAAAATAAAAAGAGCAAGGGCCTAGCATGTGCAAAATTGAAAAAACAAGGGCCTAACGTGTGCAAAATTGCAAGAACAAGGACCTAGCGAGTGCAAAATAGTAAGAGCAAGGGCCTAGCGTGTGCAAAATTGCAAGAACAAGGGCCTAGCGAGTGCAAAATAGGAAGAGCAAGGGCCTAGCGTGCGCAAAAAATCAAGAACAAGGGCATAGCGTTCGCGAAATAGCAAGAGCAAGGACCTAGCGTGTGCGAAATAAAAAGAACAAGGGCATAGCGTGTGCAAAATTGCAAGAGCAAGGGCCTAGCGTGTGTAAAACAAAAACAACAAGGGCATAGCGTGTGCAAAATAGCAAGAACAAGGGCCTAGCGTGTGCAAATTAAAAAGAACAAGGGCCTAGCGTGTGCAAAATAAAAACAACAAGGGTCTAGCATGTGCAAAATAGCAAGAGCAAGGGCCTAGCGTGTGCAAAATAAAAAGAACAAGGGCAGAGCGTGTGCAAAATAGCAAGAACAAAGGCCTAGCGTGTGCAAAATAAAAAAGAACAAAGGCCTAGCGTGTGCAAAATAAAAAGAACAAGGGCCTAGCGTGTGCAAAATTGCAAGAACAAGGGCCTAACGTGTGCAAAATTGCAAGAACAAGGGCCTAGCGAGTGCAAAATAGCAAGAGCAAGGGCCTAGTGTGCAAAAAATCAAGAACAAGAGCCTAGCGTTCGCGAAATAGCAAGAACAAGGGCCTAGCGTGTGCAAAATAAAAAGAACAAGGGTCTAGCATGTGCAAAATTGCAAGAACAAGGGCCTAGCATGTGCAAAATAATAAGAACAAGGGCATAACGTGTGCAAAATAAAAAGAACAAGGGCATAGCGTGTGCAAAATAAAAAGAACAAGGGCCTAGCGTGTGCAAAATAAAAAGAACAAGGGCCTAGCGTGTGCAAAATTGCAAGAGCAAGGGCCTAGCGTGTGCAAAGTAAAAAGTACAAGGGTCTAGCATGTGCAAAATTGCAAGAACAAGGGCCTAGCCTGTGCAAAATAAAAAGAACAAGGGCATAGCGTGTGCAAAATAGCAAGAACAAGGGCCTAGCGTGTGCAAAATAAAAAGAACAAGGGCCTAGCGTGTGCAAAGTAGCAAGAGCAAGGGCCTAGCGTGTGCAAAATTGCAAGAACAAGGGCCTAGCGTGTGCAGAATTGCAAGAGCAAGGGCCTAGCGTGTGCAAAAAATCAAGAACAAGGGCCTAGCGTTCGCGAAATAGCAAGAACAAGGGCCTAGCGTGTGCAAAATAAAAAGAACAAGGGCCTAGCGTGTGCAAAATTGCAAGAACAAGGGCCTAGCGAGTGCAAAATAGCAAGAGCAAGGGCCTAGCGTGTGCAAAAAAACAAGAACAAGGGCCTTCTGTTCGCGAAATAGCAAGAAAAAGTGCCTAGCATGTGCAAAATAAAAGAACAAGGGTCTAGCATGTGCAAGATTGCAAGAACAAGGGCCTAGCGTGTGCAAAATAAAAAGAACAAGGGCATAGCGTGTGCAAAATAAAAAGAACAAGGGCCTAGCGTGTGCAAAATAAAAAGAACAAGGGCCTAGCGTGTGCAAAATTGCAAGAACAAGGGCCTAGCGTGTGCAAAATTGCAAGAACAAGGGCCTATCGAGTGCAAAATAGCAAGAGCAAGGGCCTAGCGTGTGCAAAAAATCAAGAACAAGGGCCTAGCGTGTCCAGGAGCTTGCCTTGTCCAGGAGCTTGCCTGGTCCAGGAGCGTGCCTGGTCCACGAGCCTGCCTGGTCGAAGAGCTTGCCTGGTCCAAGAGCGTGCCTGGTCCACGAGCATGCCTGGCCCAGGAGCTTGCCTGGTCCAGGGGCTTGCCTGGTCCAAGAGCTTGCCTGGTCGAGGAGCTTGCCTGGTCCAGAAGCTTGAGTGGTCGAGGAGCTTGCCTGATCCAGGAGCTTGCCTTGTCCAAGAGCTTTCCTGGTCTAGGAGCGTGCTTGGTCCAAGAGCTTGTGTGGTCCAGGAGCTTGCCACGTCCAGGAGCTTGCACGGTCCAGGAGCGTGCCTGGTCCACGAGCCTGCCTGGTCCAGGAGCTTGCATGGTCAAGGAGCTTGCCTGGTCCAAAAGCTTGCCTAGTCCAGGAGCTTGCTTGGTCCAGGAGCTTGCATGTTCCAGGAGCTTGCCTGGTCTAGGAGCTTGCCTGGTCCAAGGGCTTGCCTTGTCAAGGAGCGTGCCTGGTCCACAAGTGTGCTTGGTCCAGGAGCTTGCTTGGTCCACAAGCTTGCCTGGTCCAAGAGCTTGCCTGGACAAGGAGCTTGCCTTGTCCAAGAGTTTGCCTGGTCCAGGAGCTTGCCTAGTCCAGGAGCTTACCTGGTCCAGGAGCTTGCCTTGTCCAGGAGCTTGACTAGTCCCGTAGCTTGCCTGGTTCAGGAGCTTGCTTGGTCCAGAAGCCTGCCTGGTCCAAGAGCTTGCCTGGTCCAGGAGCGTGCCTGGTCCACGAGCCTGCCTGGTCGAAGAGCTTGCCTGGTCCAAGAGCGTGCCTGGTCCACGAGCGTGCCTGGCCCAGGAGCTTGCCAGGTCCAGGAGCTTGCCTGGTCCAAGAGATTGCCTGGTCGAGGAGCTTGCCTGGTCCAGGAGCTTGAGTGGTCAAGGAGCTTGCCTGATCAGGAGCTTCCCTTGTCCAAGAGCTTGCCTGGTCTAGGAGCGTGCTTGGTCCAAGAGCTTGTGTGGTCCAGGAGCTTGCCACGTCCAGGAGCTTGCCCGGTCCAGGAGCGTGCCTGGTCCACGAGCCTGCCTGGTCCAGGAGCTTGCTTGGTCAAGGAGCTTGCCTGGTCCAGGAGCTTGCGTGGTCCAGGAGCTTGCTTGGTCCAGGAGCTTGCATGTTCCAGGAGCTTGCCTGGTCTGGGAGCTTGCCTGGTCCAGGAGCTTGCCTTGTCAAGGAGCGTGCCTGGTCCACGAGTGTGGTTGGTCCAGGAGCTTGCTTGGTCCACAAGCTTGCCTGGTCCAAGAGCTTGCCTGGACAAGGAGCTTGCCTTGTCCAAGAGTTTGCCTGGTCCAGGAGCTTGCCTAGTCCAGGAGCTTACCTGGTCCAGGAGCTTGCCTTGTCCAGGAGCTTGACTAGTCCCGTAGCTTGACTGGTCCAGGAGCTTGCTTGCGTGGTTTAGGAGCTTGCCTGGTCCACAAGCTTGCAAGGTCCAGGAGCGTGCCTGGTCCACGAGCTTGCCTAGTCCAGGAGCTTTCCTGGTCGAGGACCTTGCGTGGTCTAGGAGCTTGCCTGGTCCAGGAGCGTGCCTGGTCCAAGAGCTTGCCTGATCCTTGAGCTTGCCTGGTCCAGAAGCTTGTCTGGTCCAGGATCTTGCCTGGTCCAGGAGCGTGCGTGGTCCACGAGTTTGCCTGGTCCAAGAGCTTGCCAGGTCTAGGAGCTTGCCTGGTCTAGGAGCTTGCGTGGTCCAGGAGCGTGCCTTGTTCAGGAGCTTGCCTGGTCCACGAGCTTGCATGGTCCAAGAGTGTGCCTGGTCCACGAGCTTGCCTGGTCCAAGAGTTTGCCTGGACCAAGAGCGTGCCTGGTCCACGAGCGTGCCTGGTCCAGGAGCTTGCCTGGTCCAAGAGCTTGCCCGGTCCAGGAGCTTTCCTGGTCCAGTAGCTTGCCTGGTCTAGGAGCTTGCCTGGTCCAGGAGCGTGCGTGGTCCACGAGCTTGCCTGGTCCAGGACCTTGCTTGGTCCAGAAGCCTGCCTCGTCCAAGAGCTTGCCTGGTCGAGGAGCGTGCCTGGTTCAACAGCTTGCGTGGTCCAGGAGATTGCCTAGTCCAGGAGCTTGCTTGGTCCAGAAGCGTGCCTGATCCAAGAGCTTGCCTAGTCCAGGAGCGTGCCTGGTCCACGAGCGTGCCTGGTCCAGGAGCTTGCGTGGTCGAGGAGCTTGCCTGATCCAGGAGCTTGCCTGGTCTAGGAGCTTGCCTGGTCCAGGAGAGTGCCTGGTCCAGGAGCTTGCCTGGTCCAGGAGCTTCCTGGTCCAGGAGCTTGCCTGGTCCAGGAGCGTGCCTGGTCCACGAGCCTGTCTGGTCCAAGAGCGTGCCTGGTCGACGAGTGTGCCTGGTCCAGGAGCTTGCCTAGTCCAGGAGCTTGCCTGGTCCAGGAGCTTGCCTGGTCCAGCAGCTTGCCTGGTCCAAGAGCTTTTCTGGTCCAGGAGCTTGACTGGTCTAGGAGCTTGCCTGGTCCAGGAGCGTGCCTGGTCCAGGAGACTGCCTGGTCCAGGAGCTTGCTTGGTCCAGAAGCCTGCCTGGTCCAAGAGCTTGCCTGGTCGAGGAGCGTGGCTGGTCCAAGAGCTTGCGTGGTCCAGGAGCTTGCCTGGTCCAGGAGCTTACTTGGTCCAGAAGCGTGCCTGATCCAAGAGCTTGCGTGGTCCAGGAGCGTGCCTGGTCCACGAGCGTGCCTGGTCCAGGAGCTTGAGTGGTCGAGGAGCTTGCCTGATCCAGGAGCTTGCCTTGTCCAAGAGCTTGCCTGGTCAAGGAGCTTTCCTGGTCCAGGAGCTTGCCTCGTCCAGGAGCTTGCCTGGTCCAGGAGCTTGCCTTGTCCATGAGCTTGCCTGGTCTAGGAGCTTGCCTGGTCCAGGAGCTTGCCTGGTCTAGGAGCTTGCCTGGTCCAGGAGCTTGCCTAGTCCAGGAGCTTGCCTGGTCCAGGAGCGTGCCTGGTCCACGAGCTTGCCTGGTCTAGGAGCTTGCCTTGTCCGGGAGCTTGCCTGGTCCAAGAGCTTGCCTGGTCCAAGAGCTTGCGTGGTCGAGGAGCTTGCTTGGTCCAGGAGCTTGCCTGGTCCAGGAGTGTGCCTGGTCTAGGAGGTTGCCTGGTCCAGGATCTTGCCTGGTCCAGGAGTGTGCCTGGTCCACGAATTTGCTTGGTCCAGAAGCTTGCCTGGTCCAAGAGCTTTCTTGCTCTAGGAGCTTGCCTGGTCCAGGAGCGTGCCTAATCCAAGAGCTTGCCTGGTGCAGGAGCTTGCCTGGTCCAGGAGCTTGCCTGGTCCGCGAGCCTACCTGGTTCAGGAGCTTGCCTGGTCCAGGAGCTTGCCTGGTCTAGGAGCATGCCTAGTCCAAAATCTTGCCTGGTCCAGGAGCTTGCCTGGTCCACGAGTTTGCCTGGTCCAGGAGTTTGCCTTTTCCATGAGCTTGCCTGGTCTAGGAGCTTGCCTGGTCCAGGAGCTTGCTTGGTCTATGAGCTTGCTTGGTCCAGGAGCTTGCCTAGTCCAAGAGCATGCCTAGTCCAGGAGCGTGCGTGGTCCACGAGCTTGCCTGGTCTAGGAGCTTGCCTTGTCCAGGAGCTTGCCTTATCCAAGAGCTTGCGTGGTCCAAGAGCTTGCTTGGTCCAGGAGCTTGTCTGGTCCAAGAGCTTGCCTGGTCCAGGAGAGTGCCTGGTCTTGGAGCTTGCCTGGTCCAGGATCTTGCCTGGTCCAGGAGCGTGCCTGGTCCACGAGTTTGCCTGGTCCAGAAGCTTGCCTGGTTCAGGAGCTTGCTTGGTCTAGGAGCTTGCTTGGTCCAGGAGCGTGCCTGGTCCAAGAGCTTGCCTGGTCCAGGAGCTTGCCTCGTCCAGGAGCTTGCCTGGTCCAGGAGCGTGACTGGTCCACGAGCCTGCCTGGTCCAGGAGCTTGCCTAGTCTAGGAGCATGCCTGGTCCAAAATCTTGCCTTGTCCAGGAGCGTGCCTGGTCCACGAGTTTGCCTGGTCCAGGAGCTTGCCTTGTCCATGAGCTTGCCTGGTCTAGGAGCTTGCCTCGTCCAGGAGCTTGCCTGGTCTAGGAGCTTGCCTGGTCCATGAGCTTGCCTAGTCCAGGAGCTTGCCTGGTCCAGGAGCGTGCCTGGTCTAGGAGCTTGCCTAGTCCACGACCTTGCCTGGTCTAGGAGCTTGCCTTGTCCAGGAGCTTGCCTAATCCAAGAGCTTGCCTGGTCCAAGAGCTTGCGTGGTATGGGAGCTTTCCTAGTCTGAGAGCTTGCCTGGTCCAGGAGCGCTCCTGGTCTTGGAGCTTGCCTGCGTGCCTGGTCCACGAGTTTGCCTAGTCCAGAAGCTTGCCTGGTCAAGGAGCTTGCCTGATCTAGGAGCTTGCCTGGTCCAGGAGCGTGCCTGGTCCAAGAGCTTGCCTGGTCCAGGAGCTTGCCTGGTCCAGGAGCTTGCCTGGTCCAGGAGCTTGCCTGGTCCAGGAGCTTGCCTGGTCCAAGAGCTTGCCTGGTCCAGGAGCTTGCCTGGTCCATGAGCTTGCTTGGTCTAGGAGCTTGCCTGGTCTAGGAGCTTGCCTGGTCTAGGAGCTTGCCTAGTCCTGGAGCTTACCTAGTCTAGGGGCGTGCGTGGTCCACGAGCTTGCCTGGTCCAGGAGCTTGCCTGGTCCAGGAGCTTGCCTGGTCCAAGAGCTTGCGTGGTCCTGGAGCTTGCCTGGTCCAGGAGCTTGCTTGGTCCAGGAGCGTGCCTGGTCTAGGAGCTTGCCTGGTCCAGGATCTTACCTGGTCTAGGAGCGTGCCTGGTCCACAAGTTTGCTTGGTCTAGAAGCTTGCCTGGTCCAGGAGCTTGCCTGGTCTAGGAGCTTGCCTGATCCAAGAGCGTGCCTAGTCCAAGAGCTTGCCTGGTCCAGGAGCTTGCCTGGTCCAGGAGCTTGCCTGGTCCACGAGCCTACCTGGTTCAGGAGCTTGCCTGGTCCAGGAGCTTGCCTGGTCTAGGAGCATGCCTGGTCCAAAATCTTGTTTGGTCCAGGAGCGTGCCTGGTCCACAAGTTTGCCTGGTCCAGGAGCTTGCTTTGTCCATAAGCTTGCCTGGTCTAGGAGCATGCCTGGTCCGAGAGCTTGCCTGGTCTAGGAGCTTGCCTGGTCCAGGAGCTTGCCTAGTCCAAGAGCTTGCCTGGTCCAGGAGCGTGCGTGGTCCACGAGCTTGCCTGCTCTAGGAGCATGCCTTGTCCAGGAGCTTGTCTGGTCCAAGAGCTTTCCTGGTCCAAGAGCTTGCGTGGTCGAGGGGCTTGCCTGGTCCAAGAGCTTGCCTGGTCCAGGAGCGTGCCTTGTCTAGGAGCTTGCCAGGTCCAGGATCTTGCCTGGTCGAGGAGCGTGCCTGGTCCACGAGTTTGCCTGGTCCAGAAGCTTGCCTGGTTTAGGAGCTTGCCTGGTCTAGGAGCTTGCCTGGTCCAGGAGCGTGCATGGTTCAAGAGCTTGCCTGGTCTAGGAGCTTGCCTGGTCCAGGAGCTTGCTTGGTCCAGGAGCGTGACTGGTCTACGAGCCTGCCTGGTCCAGGAGCTTGCCTGGTCCAGGAGCTTACCTGGTCTAGGAGCTTGCATGGTCCAGGAGCGTGCATGGTCCAAGAGCATGCCTGGTCCACGAGATTGCCTGGTCTAGGAGCTTGCCTTGTCCAGGAGCTTGCCTGGTCCAAGAGCTTGCCTCGTCCAGGAGCTTGCCTGGTCAAGGAGCTTTCCTGGTCCAGGAGCTTGCCTCGTCCAGGAGCTTGCCTGGTCCAGGAGCTTGCCTTGTCCATGAGCTTGCCTGGTCTAGGAGCTTGCCTGGTCCAGGAGCTTGCCTGGTCTAGGAGCTTGCCTGGTCCAGGAGCTTGCCTAGTCCAGGAGCTTGCCTGGTCCAGGAGCGTGCCTGGTCCACCAGCTTGCCTGGTCTAGGAGCTTGCCTTGTCCGGGAGCTTGCCTGGTCCAAGAGCTTGCCTGGTCCAAGAGCTTGCGTGGTCCAGGAGCTTGCTTGGTCCAGGAGCTTGCCTGGTCCAGGAGCGCGCCTGGTCTAGGAGGTTGCCTGGTCCAGGATCTTGCCTGGTCCAGGAGCGTGCCTGGTCCACGAATTTGCTTGGTCCAGAAGCTTGCCTGGTCCAAGAGCTTTCTTGCTCTAGGAGCTTGCCTGGTCCAGGAGCGTGCCTAATCCAAGAGCTTGCCTGGTGCAGGAGCTTGCCTGGTCCAGGAGCTTGCCTGGTCCGCGAGCCTACCTGGTTCAGGAGCTTGCCTGGTCCAGGAGCTTGCCTGGTCTAGGAGCATGCCTAGTCCAAAATCTTGCCTGGTCCAGGAGCTTGCCTGGTCCACGAGTTTGCCTGGTCCAGGAGTTTGCCTTTTCCATGAGCTTGCCTGGTCTAGGAGCTTGCCTGGTCCAGGAGCTTGCTTGGTCTATGAGCTTGCCTGGTCCAGGAGCTTGCCTAGTCCAAGAGCATGCCTAGTCCAGGAGCGTGCGTGGTCCACGAGCTTGCCTGGTCTAGGAGCTTGCCTTGTCCAGGAGCTTGCCTTATCCAAGAGCTTGCCTGGTCCAAGAGCTTGCTTGGTCCAGGAGCTTGTCTGGTCCAAGAGCTTGCCTGGTCCAGGAGAGTGCCTGGTCTTGGAGCTTGCCTGGTCCAGGATCTTGCCTGGTCCAGGAGCGTGCCTGGTCCACGAGTTTGCCTGGTCTAGAAGCTTGCCTGGTTCAGGAGCTTGCTTGGTCTAGGAGCTTGCCTGGTCCAGGAGCGTGCCTGGTCCAAGAGCTTGCCTGGTCCAGGAGCTTGCCTCGTCCAGGAGCTTGCCTGGTCCAGGAGCGTGACTGGTCCACGAGCCTGCCTGGTCCAGGAGCTTGCCTAGTCTAGGAGCATGCCTGGTCCAAAATCTTGCCTTGTCCAGGAGCGTGCCTGGTCCACGAGTTTGCCTGGTCCAAGAGCTTGCCTTGTCCATGAGCTTGCCTGGTCTAGGAGCTTGCCTCGTCCAGGAGCTTGCCTGGTCTAGGAGCTTGCCTGGTCCATGAGCTTGCCTAGTCCAGGAGCTTGCCTGGTCCAGGAGCGTGCCTGGTCTAGGAGCTTGCCTAGTCCACGACCTTGCCTGGTCTAGGAGCTTGCCTTGTCCAGGAGCTTGCCTAATCCAAGAGCTTGCCTGGTCCAAGAGCTTGCGTGGTATGGGAGCTTTCCTAGTCCGGGAGCTTGCGTGGTCCAGGAGCGCTCCTGGTCTTGGAGCTTGCCTGCGTGCCTGGTCCACGAGTTTGCCTGGTCCAAAAGCTTGCCTGGTCAAGGAGCTTGCCTGGTCTAGGAGCTTGCCTGGTCCAGGAGCGTGCCTGGTCCAAGAGCTTGCCTGGTCCAGGAGCTTGCATGGTCCAGGAGCTTGCCTAGTCCAGGAGCTTGCCTGGTCCAGGAGCTTGCCTGGTCCAAGAGCTTGCCTGGTCCAGGAGCTTGCCTGGTCCATGAGCTTGCTTGGTCTAGGAGCTTGCCTGGTCTAGGAGCTTGCCTGGTCTAGGAGCTTGCCTAGTCCTGGAGCTTACCTAGTCTAGGGGCGTGCCTGGTCCACGAGCTTGCCTGGTCCAGGAGCTTGCCTGGTCCAGGAGCTTGCCTGGTCCAAGAGCTTGCGTGGTCCTGGAGCTTGCCTGGTCCAGGAGCTTGCTTGGTCCAGGAGCGTGCCTGGTCTAGGAGCTTGCCTGGTCCAGGATCTTGCCTGGTCTAGGAGCGTGCCTGGTACACGAGTTTGCTTGGTCTAGAAGCTTGCCTGGTCCAGGAGCTTGCCTGGTCCAGGAGCTTGCCTGGTCCACGAGCCTACCTGGTTCAGGAGCTTGCCTGGTCCAGGAGCTTGCCTGGTCTAGGAGCATGCCTGGTCCAAAATCTTGTTTGGTCCAGGAGCGTGCCTGGTCCACAAGTTTGCCTGGTCCAGGAGCTTGCCTTGTCCATAAGCTTGCCTGGTCTAGGAGCTTGCCTGGTCCGAGAGCTTGCCTGGTCTAGGAGCTTGCCTGGTCCAGGAGCTTGCCTAGTCCAAGAGCTTGCCTGGTCCAGGAGCGTGCGTGGTCCACGAGCTTGCCTGCTCTAGGAGCATGCCTTGTCCAGGAGCTTGTCTGGTCCAAGAGCTTTCCTGGTCCAAGAGCTTGCGTGGTCCAGGGGCTTGCCTGGTCCAAGAGCTTGCCTGGTCCAGGAGCGTGCCTTGTCTAGGAGCTTGCCAGGTCCAGGATCTTGCCTGGTCGAGGAGCGTGCCTGGTCCACGAGTTTGCCTGGTCCAGAAGCTTGCTTGGTTTAGGAGCTTGCCTGGTCTAGGAGCTTGCCTGGTCCAGGAGCGTGCATGGTTCAAGAGCTTGCCTGGTCTAGGAGCTTGCCTGGTCCAGGAGCTTGCCTGGTCCAGGAGCCTGACTGGTCCACGAGCCTGCCTGGTCCAGGAGCTTGCCTGGTCCAGGAGCTTGCCTGGTCTAGGAGCTTGCATGGTCCAGGAGCGTGCATGGTCCAAGAGCATGCCTGGTCCACGAGATTGCCTGGTCTAGGAGCTTGCCTGGTCCAGGAGCTTGCCTGGTCCAGGATCTTGCCTGGTCCAGGAGCGTGCCTGGTCCACGAGTTTGCCTGGTCTAGAAGCTTGCCTGGTTCAGGAGCTTGCTTGGTCTAGGAGCTTGCCTGGTCCAGGAGCGTGCCTGGTCCAAGAGCTTGCCTGGTCCAGGAGCTTGCCTCGTCCAGGAGCTTGCCTGGTCCAGGAGCGTGACTGGTCCACGAGCCTGCCTGGTCCAGGAGCTTGCCTAGTCTAGGAGCATGCCTGGTCCAAAATCTTGCCTTGTCCAGGAGCGTGCCTGGTCCACGAGTTTGCCTGGTCCAGGAGCTTGCCTTGTCCATGAGCTTGCCTGGTCTAGGAGCTTGCCTCGTCCAGGAGCTTGCCTGGTCTAGGAGCTTGCCTGGTCCATGAGCTTGCCTAGTCCAGGAGCTTGCCTGGTCCAGGAGCGTGCCTGGTCTAGGAGCTTGCCTAGTCCACGACCTTGCCTGGTCTAGGAGCTTGCCTTGTCCAGGAGCTTGCCTAATCCAAGAGCTTGCCTGGTCCAAGAGCTTGCGTGGTATGGGAGCTTTCCTAGTGCGGGAGCTTGCCTGGTCCAGGAGCGCTCCTGGTCTTGGAGCTTGCCTGCGTGCCTGGTCCACGAGTTTGCCTGGTCCAAAAGCTTGCCTGGTCAAGGAGCTTGCCTGGTCTAGGAGCTTGCCTGGTCCAGGAGCGTGCCTGGTCCAAGAGCTTGCCTGGTCCAGGAGCTTGCCTGGTCCAGGAGCTTGCCTAGTCCAGGAGCTTGCCTGGTCCAGGAGCTTGCCTGGTCCAAGAGCTTGCCTAGTCCAGGAGCTTGCCTGGTCCATGAGCTTGCTTGGTCTAGGAGCTTGCCTGGTCTAGGAGCTTGCCTGGTCTAGGAGCTTGCCTAGTCCTGGAGCTTACCTAGTCTAGGGGCGTGCCTGGTCCACGAGCTTGCCTGGTCCAGGAGCTTGCCTGGTCCAGGAGCTTGCCTGGTCCAAGAGCTTGCGTGGTCCTGGAGCTTGCCTGGTCCAGGAGCTTGCTTGGTCCAGGAGCGTGCCTGGTCTAGGAGCTTGCCTGGTCCAGGATCTTGCCTGGTCTAGGAGCGTGCCTGGTCCACGAGTTTGCTTGGTCTAGAAGCTTGCCTGGTCCAGGAGCTTGCCTGGTCTAGGAGCTTGCCTGATCCAAGAGCGTGCCTAGTCCAAGAGCTTGCCTGGTCCAGGAGCTTGCCTGGTCCAGGAGCTTGCCTGGTCCACGAGCCTACCTGGTTCAGGAGCTTGCCTGGTCCAGGAGCTTGCCTGGTCTAGGAGCATGCCTGGTCCAAAATCTTGTTTGGTCCAGGAGCGTGCCTGGTCCACAAGTTTGCCTGGTCCAGGAGCTTGCCTTGTCCATAAGCTTGCCTGGTCTAGGAGCTTGCCTGGTCCGAGAGCTTGCCTGGTCTAGGAGCTTGCCTGGTCCAGGAGCTTGCCTAGTCCAAGAGCTTGCCTGGTCCAGGAGCGTGCGTGGTCCACGAGCTTGCCTGCTCTAGGAGCATGCCTTGTCCAGGAGCTTGTCTGGTCCAAGAGCTTTCCTGGTCCAAGAGCTTGCGTGGTCCAGGGGCTTGCCTGGTCCAAGAGCTTGCCTGGTCCAGGAGCGTGCCTTGTCTAGGAGCTTGCCAGGTCCAGGATCTTGCCTGGTCGAAGAGCGTGCCTGGTCCACGAGTTTGCCTGGTCCAGAAGCTTGCCTGGTTTAGGAGCTTGCCTGGTCTAGGAGCTTGCCTGGTCCAGGAGCGTGCATGGTTCAAGAGCTTGCCTGGTCTAGGAGCTTGCCTGGTCCAGGAGCTTGCCTGGTCCAGGAGCGTGACTGGTCCACGAGCCTGCCTGGTCCAGGAGCTTGCCTGGTCCAGGAGCTTGCCTGGTCTAGGAGCTTGCATGGTCCAGGAGCGTGCATGGTCCAAGAGCATGCCTGGTCCACGAGATTGCCTGGTCTAGGAGCTTGCCTTGTCCAGGAGCTTGCCTGGTCCAAGAGCTCGCCTGGTCCAAGAGCTTGCGTGGTCCAGGAGCTTGCTCGGTCCGGGAGCTTGCCTAGTCCAGGAGCGCGCCTGGTCTAGGAGCGTGCCTGGTTTACGAGTTTGCCTAATCCATAAGCTTGCCTGGTCCAGGAGCTTGCCTGGTCTAGGAGCTTGCCTGGTCCAGGAGCGTGCCTGGTCCAAGAGCTTGCCTGGTCCAGGAGCTTGCCTGGTCCAGGAGCGTGCCTGGTCCACGAGCCTGCCTGGTCCAAGAGCTTGCCTGGTCTAAGAGCTTGCCTGGTCCAGGATCTTGCCCGTTCCAGGAGCGTGCCTAGTTCAAGAGCTTGCCAAGTCCAGGAGCTTGCCTGGTCCAGCAGCATGCGTGGTCCAAGAGCTTGCCTGGTCAACGAGCTTCCCTGGTCCACGAGCTTGCATATTCTTGAAGCTTGCCTGGTCCAGGAGCTTGCCTGGTCCAAGAGCTTGCCAAGTCTAGGAGCGTGCCTGCTCCAAGAGCTTGCCTGGTCTAAAAGCTTGCCTGTTCTGGGAGCTTGCCTGGTCCAAGAGCTTTCCAGGCCCAAGAGGTAAGCTGGTCAAGGAGCATGCCAGGTCCAGGAGCTTTCCTTGTCTAGGAGCTTGCTTGGTCCTGGAGCTTGCCTGGTCCAAGAGCTTGCCTTGTCCAAGAGCTCGCCTAGTCCAGGAGCTTGCCTGGTCCAGGAGCTTGCCTTGTCCAAGAGCTTGCCTGGTCCACGAGATTTCCTGGTCCAAGAGCTTGCCTGGTCCAGGAGCTTGCCTGATCTAGGAGCGTGCCTGGCCCAGGAGCTTGCCTTGTCCAGGAGCTTGCCTTGTCCAGGAGCTTGCCTGGTCCACGAGCCTGCCTGGTCCAAGAGCTTGCCTGGTCCAAGAGTGTGCCTGGTCGAGGAGCTTGCCTGGTCCAGGAGCTTGCCTGGGCCAGGAGCGTGCATGGTCTAGGAGCTTGCCTGGTCCAGGAGCTTGCTTGGTCCAGAAGCCTACCTGGTCCAAGAACTTGACTGGTCGAGGAGCATATCTGGTCCAAGAGCTTGCGTGGTCCACGAGCTAGCCTGGTCGAGGAGCTTGCCTGGTCCAAGAGCTTGCTTGGTCGAGGAGCTTGCCTGGTCCAGGAGCTTGCCTGGTCGAGGAGCTTGCCTGGTCTAGGAGCTTGCCTGGGCCAGGAGCGTGCATGGTCTAGGAGTTTGCCCGGTCCAGGAGCTTACTTGGTCTAGAAGCCTACCTGGTTCAAGAGCTTGACTGGTCGAGGAGCATATCTCGTCCAAGAGCTTGCGTGGTCCACGAGATAGCCTGGTCCAGGAGCTTGCTTGGTCCAGAAGCCTGCCTGGTCCTAGAGATTAACTGGTCGAGGAGCGTGCCTGGTCTAGGAGCTTGCGTGGTCCAAGAGCTTGCCTGGTCCAGGAGCTTGCCTGGTCCAGGAGCTTGCCTGGTCCAGGAGCTTGCCTGGTCCAGGAGCTTGCCTGGTCTAGGAGCTTGCCTGGTCCAAGAGCTTGCGTGGTCCAGGAGCTTACCTGGTCCAGGAGCTTGCCTGGTGCACGAGCGTGCCTGGTCCACGAGCTTGCGTGGTCCAGGAGCTTGCCCGATCTAGGAGCATGCCTAGTCCAGGAGCTTGCCTGGTCCATGAGCTTGCCTGGTCCAGGAGCTTGCCTGGTCCAGGAGCTTGCCTGGTCCAGGAGCTTGCCTGGTCCAGGAGCTTGCCAAGTCCAGGAGCTTACTTGGTCCAGGAGCTTGCGTGGTCCATGAGCTTGCCTGGTCCAGGAGCTTGCCTGGTCTAGGAGCTTGCCTGGTCTAGGAGCTTGCCTGGTCTTGGAGCTTGCCTGGTCCAGGAGCTTGCCTGTTCCAGGAGCGTGCGTGGTCCACGAGCTTGCCTGGTCTAGGAGCTTGCCTGGTCCAAGAGCTTGCCTGGTCTAAGAGCTTGCCTCGTCCAAGAGCTTGTGTGGTCCTGGAGCTTGCCTCGTCCAGAAGCTTGCCTGGTCCAGGAGCGTGCCTGTGTAGGAGCTTGCCTGGTCCAGGATCTTGCCTGGTCCAGGTGCGTGCCTGGTCCACGAGTTTGCCTGGTCTAGGAGCTTGCGTGGTCCAGGAGCTTGACTAGTCTTGGAGCTTGCCTGGTCCAGGAGCGTGCCAGGTCCAGGAGCTTGCCTGGTCCAAGAGCTTGCCTTGTCCAGGAGCTTGCCTGGTCCAGAAGCTTGCCTGGTCCAGGAGCGTGCCTGGTCCATGAGCCTTCCTGGTCCAAGAGCTTGCCTGGTCTAAGAGCTTGCCTGGTCCAGGAGCTTGCCCATTCCAGGAGCGTGCCTGGTCCAAGAGCTTGCTATGTCCAAGAGCGTGCCTGGTCCCAGAGCTTGCCTGGTCCAGGAGCTTGCCTGGTCCAGGAGCCTGGGTGGTCAAAGAGCTTGCCTGGTCCAGGAGCTTGCATGGTCCACGAGCTTGCATGTTCCAGAAGCTTGCCTGGTCCAGGAGCTTGCCTGGTCCAAGAGCTTGTCTGGTCCAGGAGCGTGCCTGCTCCAAGAGCTTGCATGGTCCAAAAGCATGCCTGGTCCAAGAGCTTTCCAGGTCCAGGAGCTTGCTTGGTCCTTGAGCTTTCCTGGTCCAAGAGCTTGCGTGGTCCAGGGGCTTGCCTGGTCCAGGAGCGTGCCTTGTCTAGGAGCTTGCCAGGTCCAGGATCTTGCCTGGTCGAGGAGCGTGCCTGGTCCACGAGTTTGCCTGGTCCAGAAGCTTGACTGGTTTAGGAGCTTGCCTGGTCTAGGAGCTTGCCTGGTCCAGGAGCGTGCATGGTTCAAGAGCTTGCCTGGTCTAGGAGCTTGCCTGGTCCAGGAGCTTGCCTACTCCAGGAGCGTGACTGGTCCACGAGCCTGCCTGGTCCAGGAGCTTGCCTGGTCCAGGAGCTTGCCTGGTCTAGGAGCTTGCATGGTCCAGGAGCGTGCATGGTCCAAGAGCATGCCTGGTCCACGAGATTGCCTGGTCTAGGAGCTTGCCTTGTCCAGGAGCTTGCCTGGTCCAAGAGCTCGCGTGGTCCAAGAGCTTGCGTGGTCCAGGAGCTTGCTCGGTGCGGGAGCTTGCCTATTCAGGAGCGCGCCTGGTCTAGGAGCGTGCCTGGTTTACGAGTTTGCCTAATCCATAAGCTTGCCTGGTCCAGGAGCTTGCCTGGTCTAGGAGCTTGCCTGGTCCAGAAGCGTGCCTGGTCCAAGAGCTTGCCTAGTCCAGGAGCTTGCGTGGTCCAGGAGCGTGCCTGGTCCACGAGCCTGCCTGGTCCAAGAGCTTGCCTGGTCTAAGAGCTTGCCTGGTCCAGGATCTTGCCCATTCCAGGAGCGTGCCTAGTTCAAGAGCTTGCCAAGTCCAGGAGCTTGCCTGGTCCAGGAGCATGCGTGGTCCAAGAGCTTGCCTGGTCAACGAGCTTCCCTGGTCCACGAGCTTGCATGTTCTTGAAGCTTGCCTGGTCCAGGAGCTTGCCTGGTCCAAGAGCTTGCCAAGTCTAGGAGCGTGCCTGCTCCAAGAGCTTGCCTGGTCTAAAAGCTTGCCTGTTCTGGGAGCTTGCCTGGTCCAAGAGCTTTCCAAGCCCAAGAGGTAAGCTGGTCCAGGAGCATGCCAGGTCCAGGAGCTTTCCTTGTCTAGGAGCTTGCTTGGTCTTGGAGCTTGCCTGGTCCAAGAGCTTGCCTTGTCCAAGAGCTCGCCTAGTCCAGGAGCTTGCCTGGTCCAGGAGCTTGCCTTGTCCAAGAGCTTGCCTGGTCCACGAGATTTCCTGGTCCAAGAGCTTGCCTGGTCCAGGAGCTTGCCTTATCTAGGAGCGTGCCTGGCCCAGGAGCTTGCCTTGTCCAGGAGCTTGCCTTGTCCAGGAGCTTGCCTGGTCCACGAGCCTGCCTGGTCCAAGAGCTTGCCTGGTCCAAGAGTGTGCCTGGTCGAGGAGCTTGCCTGGTCCAGGAGCTTGCCTGGGCCAGGAGCGTGCATGGTCTAGGAGCTTGCCTGGTCCAGGAGCTTGCTTGGTCCAGAAGCCTACCTGGTCCAAGAACTTGACTGGTCGAGGAGCATATCTGGTCCAAGAGCTTGCGTGGTCCACGAGCTAGCCTGGTCGAGGAGCTTGCCTGGTCCAAGAGCTTGCTTGGTCGAGGAGCTTGCCTGGTCCAGGAGCTTGCCTGGTCGAGGAGCTTGCCTGGTCTAGGAGCTTGCCTGGGCTAGGAGCGTGCATGGTCTAGGAGTTTGCCCGGTCCAGGAGCTTACTTGGTCTAGAAGCCTACCTGGTTCAAGAGCTTGACTGGTCGAGGAGCATATCTCGTCCAAGAGCTTGCGTGGTCCACGAGATAGCCTGGTCCAGGAGCTTGCTTGGTCCAGAAGCCTGCCTGGTCCTAGAGATTAACTGGTCGAGGAGCGTGCCTGGTCTAGGAGCTTGCGTGGTCCAAGAGCTTGCCTGGTCCAGGAGCTTGCCTGGTCCAGGAGCTTGCCTGGTCCAGGAGCTTGCCTGGTCCAGGAGCTTGCCAAGTCCAGGAGCTTACCTGGTCCAGGAGCTTGCCTGGTCCATGAGCTTGCCTGGTCCAGGAGCTTGCCTGGTCCTGGAGCTTGCCTGGTCTAGGAGCTTGCCTGGTCCAGGAGCGTGCCTGGTCTAGGAGCTTGCCTGGTCCAAGAGCTTGCCTGGTCCAGGAGCTTGCCTGGTCCAGGAGCTTGCCTGGTCCAGGAGCTTGCCTGGTCCAGGAGCTTGCCAAGTCCAGGAGCTTACCTGGTCCAGGAGCTTGCCTGGTCCATGAGCTTGCCTGGTCCAGGAGCTTGCCTGGTCCAGGAGCTTGCCTGGTCCAGGAGCTTGCCTGGTCCAGGAGCGTGCGTGGTCCACGAGCTTGCCTGGTCTAGGAGCTTGCCTGGTCCAAGAGCTTGCCTGGTCTAAGAGCTTGCCTCGTCTAAGAGCTTGTGTGGTCCTGGAGCTTGCCTCGTCCTGAAGCTTGCCTGGTCCAGGAGCGTGCCTGGTGTAGGAGCTTGCTTGGTCCAGGATCTTGCCTGGTCCAGGTGCGTGCCTGGTCCACGAGTTTGCCTGGTCTAGGAGCTTGCGTGGTCCAGGAGCTTGACTAGTCTAGGAGCTTGCCTGGTCCAGGAGCGTGCCAGGTCCAGGAGCTTGCCTGGTCCAGGAGCTTGCCTTGTCCAGGAGCTTGCCTGGTCCAGAAGCTTGCCTGGTCCAGGAGCGTGCCTGGTCCATAAGCCTGCCTGGTCCAAGAGCTTGCCTGGTCTAAGAGCTTGCCTGGTCCAGGAGCTTGCCCATTCCAGGAGCGTGCCTGGTCCAAGAGCTTGCTATGTCCAAGAGCGTGCCTGGTCCCAGAGCTTGCCTGGTCCAGGAGCTTGCCTGGTCCAGGAGCATGGGTGGTCAAAGAGCTTGCCTGGTCCAGGAGCTTGCATGGTCCACGAGCTTGCATGTTCCAGAAGCTTGCCTGGTCCAGGAGCTTGCCTGGTCCAAAAGCTTGCCTGGTCCAGGAGCGTGCCTGCTCCAAGAGCTTGCATGGTCCAAAAGCATGCCTGGTCCAAGAGCTTTCCAGGTCCAGGAGCTTGCTTGGTCCTTGAGCTTGCCTGGTCCAAGAGCTTGCCTAGTCCAAGAGCTCGCCTAGTCCAGGAGCTTGCTTGGTCCAGGAGCTTGCCTGGTCCAAGAGCTTGCCTGGTCCACAAGATTTCCTCGTCCAAGAGCTTGCCTGTTCCAGGAGCTTGCCTCGTCCAGGAGCGGGCCTGGTCCACGAGCTTGCCTGGTTTAGGAGCTTGCCTTGTCCAGAAGCTTGCCTGGTCCAGGAGCGTGCCTGGTCCACGAGCTTGCCTGGTCCAAGAGCTTGCCTGGTCCAAGAGCGTGCCTGGTCCGCGAGCGTGCCTGGCTCAGGAGCTTGCCTGGTCCAAGAGCTTGCCTGGTCCAGGAGCTTGCCTGGTCGAGGAGCTTGTCTGGTCCAGGAGCTTGCCTGGTCGAGGAGCGTGCATGGTCCTGGAGCTTGCTTGGTCCAGGAGCTTGCTTGGCCCAGAAGCCTGCCTAGTCCAAGAGCTTGACTGCTCGAAGAGCGTGCCTGGTCCAATAGCCTGGTCCATGAGCGTGCCTGGTCCAGGAGCTTGCTTTGTCCAGGAGCGTGCGTGGTCCAAGAGCTTGCCTGGTCCATGAGCGTGCCTGGTCCAAGAGCTTGCGTGGTCCAGGAGCTTGCGTGGTCCAGGAGCGTGCCTGGTCCACGAGCTTGCCTCGTGCACGAGCATGCCTGGTCCACGAGCTTGTATGGTCCAGGAGCTTGCCTGATCCAGGGGCTTGCCTGGTCCAGGAGCTTGCCTGGTCCATGAGCTTGCCTGGTCCAGGAACTTGCCTGGTCCAGGAGCTTGCCCGGTCTAGGAGCTTACCTGGTCCAGGAGCTTGCCTGGTCCAGGAGCTTGCCTGGTCCATGAGCTTGCCTGGTCCAGGAGCTTGCCTGGTCCGGGAGCTTGCCTGGTCTAGGAGCTTGCCTGGTCCAGGAGCTTGCCTGGTCTAGGAGCTTGCCAGGTCCAGGAGCTTTCCTGGTCTAGGAGCTTGCGTGGTCCAGGAGCGTGCGTGGTCCACGAGCTTGCCTGGTCTAGGAGCTTGCCTGGTCCGGGAGCTTGCCTGGTCCAAGAGCTTACCTGGTCTCAGAGCTTGCGTGGTCCTGGAGCTTGCCTGGTCCAGAAGCTTGCCTGGTCCAGGAGCGTGCCTGGTCTAGGAGCTTGCCTGGTACAGGATCTTGCCTGGTCCAGGAGCGTGCCTGGTACACGAGTTTGCCTGGTCCAGGAGTTTGCCTGGTCCAGGAGCTTGCCTGGTCTAGGAGCTTGCCTGGTCCAGGAGCGTGCCTGGTCGAGGAGCTTGCCTGGTCCATGAGCTTGCTTGGTCAAGGAGCGTGCCTGATCCACGAGTTTGCCTGGTCCAGGAGCTTGCCTGGTCTAGGGGCTTGCCTCGTCTAGGAGCTTGCCTACTCCAGGAGCGTGCCTGGTCCAAGAGCTTGCCTGGTCCAAGAGCTTGCCTGGTCCAGGAACGTGCCTGGTCTACAAGCCTGCTTGGTCCAAGAGCTTGCCTGGTCCAAGAGCGTGCCTACTCCAAGAGCATGCCTGGTCCAGGAGCTTGCCTGGTCCAAGAGCTTGCCTGGTCGAGGAGCTTGCCTGGTCCAGGAGCTTGCCTGGTCCAGGAGCTTGCCTAGAACAGGAGGTTGCCTGGTCCAGGAGCTTGCGTGGTCGAGGAGCGTGCATGGTCCAGGAGCTTGCTTGGTCCAGGAGCTTGCTTGGTCTAGAAGCGTGCCTGGTCCAAGAGCTTGCCTGGTCAAGAAGCGTGCCTGGTCCAAGAGCTTGCGTGGTCCAGGAGCTTGCCTGGTCCAGAAGCTTGCCTGGTCCAGGAGCTTGCTTGATCCAGGAGCTTGCATGGTCCAAGAGCTTGCCCGGTCCAGGAGCTTGCCAAGTTCAGGAGCGTGCCTGGTCCAGGAGCATGCGTGGTCCACGAGCTTGCCTGGTCCAGGAGCTTGCATGGTCCAAAAGCTTGCTTGATCGAGGAGCTTGCCTCGTCCAAGAGCTTGCCTGGTCCACGAGCCTGCCTGGTTCAAGAGCTTGCCTGGTCCAAGAGCGTGCCTGGTCCACGAGCGTGCCTTGTCCAGGAGCTTGCCTGGTCCAAGAGCTTGCCTGGTCCAAGAGCTTGCCTGGTCCAAGAGCTTGCCTGGTCCAAGAGCTTGCCTAGTCCAGGAGCTTGCCTGGTCGAGGAGCTTGCCTGGTCTAGGAGCATGCATGGTCCAGGAGATTGCCTGGTCCAGGAGCTTGCCTGCTCTAGGAGCTTGCCTGGTCCAGGAGCGTGCGTGGTCCACGAGATTGCCTGGTCTAGGAGCTTGCCTGGTCCAGGAGCTTGCCTGGTCCAAGAGCTTACCTGGTCTTAGAGCTTGCGTGGTCCTGGAGCTTGCCTGGTCCAGGAGCGTGCCTGGTCTAGGAGCTTGCCTGGTCCAGGATCTTGCCTGGTCCAGGAGCGTGCCTAGTCCACGAGTTTGCGTGGTCAAGGAGTTTGCCTGGTCCAGGAGCTTGCCTGGTCTAGGAGCTTGCCTGGTCCAGGAGCGTGCCTGGTCGAGGAGCTTGCCTGGTCCAGGAGCTTGCCTGGTCCATGAGC
Source organism: Closterium sp. NIES-65 (assembly GCA_948144175.1). NCBI lineage: Eukaryota > Viridiplantae > Streptophyta > Zygnematophyceae > Desmidiales > Closteriaceae > Closterium > Closterium sp. NIES-65. The sequence goes on from CANXME010001173.1 coordinate 23,952, forward strand.
TTGCCTGGTCCAGGAGCGTGCCTGGTCCACAAGTTTGCCTGGTCCAGGAGCTTGCGTAGTCCAGGGGCTTGCCTGGTCTAGGAGCTTACTTGCTCCAGGAGCGTGCCTGGTCCAGGAGCGTGCCTGGGCCAGGAGCGTGCCTGGTCCATGAGCTTGCCTCGTGCACGAGCATGCCTGGTCCACGAGCTTGCGTGGTCCAGGAGCTTGCCTGATCTAGGGGCTTGCCTGGTCCAGGAGCTTGCCTGGTCCATGAGCTTGCCTGGTCCAATAACTTGCCTGGTCCAGGAGCTTGCCCGGTCTAGGAGCTTACATGGTCCAGGAGCTTGCCTAGTCCAGGAGCTTGCCTCGTCCATGAGCTTGCCTGGTCCAGGAGCTTGCCTGGTCCGGGAGCTTGCCTGGTCTAGGAGCTTTCCTGGTCCAGGAGCTTGCCTGGTCTAGGAGCTTGCCTGGTCCAGGAGCTTTCCTGGTCTAGGAGCTTGCCTGGTCCAGGAGCGTGCGTGGTCCACGAGCTTGCCTGGTCTAGGAGCTTGCCTGGTCCAGGAGCTTGCCTGGTCCAAGAGCTTACCTGGTCTTAGAGCTTGCGTGGTCGTGGAGCTTGCCTGGTCCAGAAGCTTGCCTGGTCTAGGAGCTTGCCTGGTCCAGGAGCTTTCCTGGTCTAGGAGCTTGCCTGGTCCAGGAGCGTGCCTGGTCCAAGAGCTTGCATGGTCAAGGAGCTTGCCCGGTCCAAGAGCTTGCCTAGTTCAGGAGCTTGCCTTGTCCAGGAGCTTGCCTGGTCTAGGAGCGTGCATGGTCGAAGAGATTGCCTGGTCCAGGAGCTTGCTTGGTCGAGAAGCCTTCTTGGTCCAAGAGCTTGCCTGGTCGAGGAGCGTTCCTGGTCCAAGAGCTTGCGTGGTCCACGAGCTTGCCTGGCCCAGGAGCTTGCTTGGTCCAGAAGCGTGCCTGGTCCAAGAGCGTGCCTAGTCCACGAGCGTGCCTCGTCCAGGATCTTGCCTGCTCGAGGAGCGTGCTTGGTCCAGGGGCTTGCTTGGTCTAGGAGCTTGCCTGGTCCAGGAGCGTGCCTGGTCCAGGAGCTTGCGTGGTCCACGAGCTTGCCTCATCCAGGAGCTTGCTTGGTCGAAGAGCTTGCCTGGTCGAGGAGCGTGCCTGGTCCAAGAGCTTGCCTGGTCGTGGAGCGTGCCTGGTCCAAGAGCTTGCGTGGTCCAAGAGCTTGCCTGGTCCAGGAGCTTGCCTGGTCCAGGAGCCTGCCTGGTCCAGGAGCATGCCTGGTCCGCGAGCCTGTCTGGTCCAGGAGCTTGTGTGGTCCAAGAGCTTGCCTGGTCCAAGAGCTTGCCTGGACCAGGAGCTTGCCTGGTCCAGGAGCTTGCATTGTCCAGGAGCATGCATGGTCCAAGAGCTTGCCTGGTCCACGAGCCTGCCTCGTCCAAGAGCTTGCCTGGTCCAAGAGCGTGCCTGGTCAACGAGCGTGCTTGGTCCAGCAGCTTGCCTGGTCCAGGAGCTTGCCTGGTCCAAGAGCTTGCCTGGTCCAAGAGCTTGCCTGGACCAGGAGCTTGCCTGGTCCAGGAGCTTGCCTTGTCCAGGAGCATGCATGGTCCAAGAGCTTGCCTGGTCCAGGAGCTTGCTTGGTCCAGAAGCCTGCCTGGTCCAAGAGCTTGCCTGGTCGAGGAGCGTGCCTGGTCCAAGAGCTTGCGTGGTCCACGAGCTTGCTTGGTCCAGGAACTTGCTTGGTCCAAAAGCGTTCCTGGTCCAAGAGCTTGCCAGGTCAAGGAGCGTGCCTGGTCCAAGAGCTTGCGTGGTCCAGGAGCTTGCCTGGTCGAGGAGCTTGCCTGGTCCAGGAGCGTGCCTGGTCCCGGAGCGTGCCTAGTCTACGAGCGTGCCAGGTCCAGGAGCTTGTGTGGTCCAGGAGGTTGTCTGATCGAGGAGCTTGCCTGGTCCAAGAGCTTGCCTGGTCCACGAGCCTGCCTGGTCCAAGAGCTTGCCTGGTCCAAGAGCTTGCTTGGTCCAGGAGCTTGCCTGGTCCTGGAGCTTGCCTGGTCCAAGAGCTTGTGTGGACCAGGAGCTTGCCTGGTCCAGGAGGTTGCCTGGTCCAGGAACGTGCCTGGTCCACGAGCCTGCCTGGTCCAAGAGCTTGCGTGGTCCAAGAGCGTGCCTGGTCCACGAGCTTGCCTGGCCCAGGAGCTTGCTTGGTCCAGGAGCTTGCCTGGTCAAGGAGCTTGCCTGGTCCAAGAGCTTGCCTGGTCCAGGAGCTTGCCTGGTCTAGGAGCTTTACTGGTCCACGAGCTTGCCTGGTCTAGGAGCGTGCATGGTCCAGGAGCTTGCCTGGTCCAGGAGCTTGCTTGGTCCAGAAGCATGCTTGGTCTAAGAGCTTGCCTGGTCGGGGAGCGTGCCTGGTCCAAGAGCTTGTGTGGTCCACGAGCTTTCCTGGTCGAGGAGCTTGCCTGGTCCAGGAGCTTGCCTGGTCCAGGAGCGTGCTTGGTCCAGGAGCTTGCTTGGTCCACGAGCTTGCCTGGTCAAGGAGCTTGCCTGGTCCAGGAGCATGCCTGGTCCACGAGCCTGCCTGGTCCAAGAGCTTGCCTGGTCCAAGAGCGTGCCTGGTCCACGAGCGTGCTTGTTCCAGGAGCTTGCCTGGTCCATGAGCATGCCTGGTCCGTGAGCGTGTCTGGTCCAGGAGCTTGTGTGGTCCAAGAGCTTGCCTGGTCCAAGAGCTTGCCTAGACCAGGAGCTTGCCTGGTCCAGGAGCTTGCATTGTCCAGGAGCATGCATGGTCCAAGAGCTTGCCTGGTCCACGAGCCTGCCTTGTCCAAGAGCTTGCCTGGTCCAAGAGCGTGCCTGGTCAACGAGCGTGCTTGGTCCTGGAGCTTGCCTGGTCCAGGAGCTTGCCTGGTCCAAGAGCTTGTCTGGTCCAAGAGCTTGCTTCGACCAGGAGCTTGCCTGGTCCAGGAGCTTGCCTTGTCCAGGAGCATGCATGGTCCAAGAGCTTGCCTGGTCCAGGAGCTTGCTTGGTCCAGAAGCCTGCCTGGTCCAAGAGCTTGCTTGGTTGAGGAGCGTGCCTGGTCCAAGAGCTTGCGTGGTCCACGAGCTTGCTTGGTCCAGGAACTTGCTTGGTCCAAAAGCGTTCCTGGTCCAAGAGCTTGCCAGGTCAAGGAGCGTGCCTGGTCCAAGAGCTTGCGTGGTCCAGGAGCTTGCCTGGTCGAGGAGCTTGCCTGGTCCAGGAGCGTGCCTGGTCCCGGAGCGTGCCTAGTCCACGAGCGTGCCTGGTCCAGGAGCTTGTGTGGTCCAGGAGCTTGTCTGATCGAGGAGCTTGCCTGGTCCAAGAGCTTGCCTGGTCCACGAGCCTGCCTGGTCCAAGAGCTTGCCTGGTCCAGGAGCGTGCCTAGTCCACGAGTGTGCCTGGTCCAGGAGCTTGCTTGGTCCAGGAGCTTGCCTGGTCCAGGAGCTTGCCTGGTCCAAGAGCTTGCGTGGACCAGGAGCTTGCCTGGTCCAGGAGGTTGCCTGGTCCAGGAACGTGCCTGGTCCACGAGCCTGCATGGTCCAAGAGCTTGCGTGGTCCAAGAGCGTGCCTGGTCCACGAGCTTGCCTGGCCCAGGAGCTTGCTTGGTCCAGGAGCTTGCCTGGTCAAGGAGCTTGCCTGGTCCAAGAGCTTGCCTGGTCCAGGAGCTTGCCTGGTCTAGGAGCTTTACTGGTCCATGAGCTTGCCTGGTCTAGGAGCGTGCATGGTCCAGGAGCTTGCCTGGTCCAGGAGCTTGCTTGGTCTAGAAGCATGCTTGGTCCAAGAGCTTGCCTGGTCGGGGAGCGTGCCTGGTCCAAGAGCTTGTGTGGTCCACGAGCTTTCTTGGTCGAGGAGCTTGCCTGGTCCAGGAGCTTGCCTGGTCCAGGAGCGTGCTTGGTCCAGGAGCTTGCTTGGTCCACGAGCTTGCCTGGTCAAGGAGCTTGCCTGGTCCAGTAGCATGCCTGGTCCACGAGCCTGCCTGGTCCAAGAGCTTGCCTGGTCCAAGAGCGTGCCTGGTCCACGAGCATGCTTGTTCTAAGAGCTTGCCTGGTCCATGAGCTTGCCTGGTCTAGGAGCTTGCCTGGTCTAGGAGCGTGCCTGGTCCAGGATCTTGCCTTGTCCTTGAGCGTGCCTGCTCCACGAGTTTGCCTGGTCCAGGAGCTTGCCTGGTCCAGGAGCTTGCCTAGTCTAGGAGCTTGCCTGGTCTAGGAGCGTGCCTGGTCCAGGAGCTTGCCTGGTCCAGGAGCTTGCCTGGTCCTGGTGCGTGCCTGGTCCACGAGCCTGCCTAGTCCAAGAGATTGCCTGGTCCAAGAGCGTGCCTGGTCCACGAGCGTGCCTGGTCCAGGAACTTCCGTGGTCGAGGAGCTTGCCTGTTCCAAGAGCTTGCCTGGTCCACGAGCTTGCCTGGTCCAGGAGCTTGCTTGGTCCAGGAGCTTGCTTGGTCCAGGGGCGTGCATGGTCAAAGTGCTTGCATGGTCAAGGAGCTTGCTTGGTCCAGAAGCCTGCTTGGTCCAAGAGCTTGCCTAGTCCAGGAGCGTGCCTGGTCCAAGAGCTTGCGTGGTCCACGAGCTTGCCTCGTCCAAGAGCTTGCTTGGTCCACAAGCGTGCCTAGTCTAAGAGCGTGCCTTGTCCACGAGCGTGCCTGGTCCAGGAGCTTGCCTGGTCCAAGAGCTTGCCTGATCAAGGAGCTTGCCTGGTCCAGGAGCGTGCATGGTCCAGGAGCTTGCCTGGTCCAGGAGCTTGCTTGGTCTAGAAGCCTGCCTTGTCCAAGAGCTTGCCTGGTCCAGCAGCTTTCTTGGTCCAGAAGCGTGCCTGGTCTAAGAGCTTGCTTGGTCAGGAGTGTGCCTGGTCCAGGAGCTTGCCTTGACCAGGAGCTTGCCTGGTTCAGGAGCGTGCATGGTCCAGGAGCTTGCCTGGTCCAGGAGCTTGCTTGGTCCAGAAGCTTGCCTGGTCCAGGAGCTTGCTTGGTTCAGAAGCCTGCCTTGTTCAAGAGCTTGCCTGGTCGAGAAGCGTGCCTGGTCCAAAAGCTTGCGTGGTCCACAAGCTTGCCTGGTCCAGCAGCTTGCATGGTCCAGATGCGTGCCTGGTCCAAGAGCTTGCCTGGTCAGGAGCGTGTCTGGTCCAGGAGCTTGCCTGGTTCAGGAGCATGCATGGTCCAGGAGCTTGCGTGGTCCAGGAGCTTGCTTGGTTCACAAGCCTGCCTGGTCCAGGAGCTTGCCTGGTCGGGGAGCGTGCCTGGTCCAAGAGCTTGCGTGGTCCACGAGCTTGCCTGGTCCAGGAGCTTGCCTAGTCCAGGAGCTTGGCTGGTCCAGAAGCTTGCCAGGTCCAGGAGCTTGCCTGGTCTAGGAGCTTGCCTGGTCTAGGAGCGTGCATGGTCCACGAGCTTGCCTGGTCCATGAGCTTGCTTGGTCCAGAAGCCTGCCTGGTCCAAGAGCTTGCCTGGTCGAGAAGCGTGCCTCGTCCAAGAGCTTGCGTGGTCCACGAGCCTGCCTGGTCTAGGAGCTTGCTTGGTCCAGAAGCGTGCCTGGTCTAAGAGTGTGCCTGGTCCACAATCGTGCCTGGTCATGGAGCTTGCCTGGTCCAGGAGCTTGCCTGGTCTAGGAGCGTGCCTGGTCCAGGATCTTGCCTGGTCCGGGATTGTGCCTGGTCCACGAGCTTGCTTGGTCCAGGAGCTTGCCTATTCCAAGAGATTGCGTGGTCTAGAAGCTTGCCTGGTCCAGGAGCTTGCTTGGTCTAGGAGCTTGCTGGTCCAGGAGCTTGCCTGGTCCAGGAGCTTGCCTGCTCAGGAGGGTGCCTGGTCCACGAGCTTGCCTGGTCCAAGAGCTTGCCTCGTCCAAGAGCATGCCTGGTCCAAGAGCTTGCCTGGTCCAAGAGCGTGCCTGGTCCAGGAGCTTGCCTGGTCTAGGAGCTTGCCTAGTCCAGGAGCTTGCCTGGTCCAAGAGCTTGCCTGGTCCAGGAGCTTGCCTGGTCAAGGAGCTTGCCTGGTCCTGCAGCTTGCCTTGTCCAGGAGCGTGCATGGTCCAGGAGCTTGTATGGTCCAGGAGCTTGCCTTGTCCAGGAGCGTGCATGGTCCAGGAGCTTGTATGGTCTAGGACCTTGCTTGGTCCAGATTCTTGCCTGGTCCAAGTGCTTGCCTGGTCGAGGAGAGTGCCTGGTCCAAGAGCTTGCGTGGTCCACGAGCTTGCCTGGTCGAGGAGCTTGCTTGGTCCAGAAGCGTGCATGGTCCAAGAGCTTGCCTGGTCGAGGAGCGTGCCTGGTGCACGAGTGTGCCTGGTCCAAGAGCTTGCGTGGTCAAGGAGCTTGCCTGATCCAAAAGCTTGCCTCGTCCAAGAGCTTGCCTGGTCCACGAGCATGCCTGGTCCAAGAGCTTGCCTAGTCGAGGAGCGTTCCTGGTCCACGAGCGTGCCTGGTCGAGGAGCTTGCCTGGTCCACGAGCTTGCCTGGTCCAAGATCTTGCCTGGTCCAGGAGCTTGCCTGGTCCAGGAGCTTGCGTGGTTCAGGAGCTTGCTTGGTCCATAAGCTTGCCTGGTCCAAGAGCTTGCCAAGTCCAGGAGCGTGCCAGGTCCAAGAGCTTGCCTGGTTCAGGAGCTTGCGTGGTCCAGAAGCTTGCCTGGTCCAGGAGCTTACCTGGTCCAGGAGCGTGCCTGGTCCACGAGCCTGCCTGGTCCAAGAGCTTGCCTGGTCCAAGAGCGTGCCGGGTCCAGGAGCTTGCCTGGTGCAGGAGCTTGCCTGGTTGAGGAGCGTGCATGGTCGAGGAGTTTGCCTGGTCTAGGAGCTTGCTTTGTCCAAAAGCCTGCCTGGTCCAAGAGCTTGCTTGGTCGGGAGCGTGCCTGGTCCAAGAGCTTGCGTGCTCCACGAGCTGGCCTGGTCCAGGAGCTTGCCAAGTCCATGAGCTTGCCTGGTCCAGGAGCTTGCCTGGTCCAGGAGCTTGCCTAGTCCAGGAGCTCGCCTGGTCTAGGAGCTTGCCTGGTCCAGGAGCTTGACTGGTCTAGGAGCTTGCCTGGTCTAGGAGCGTGCATGGTCCACGAGCTTGCCTGGACCATGAGCTTGCTTGGTCCAAAAGCCTGCCTGGTCCAAGAGCTTGCCTGGTCGAGGAGCGTGCCTGGTCCAAGAGCTTGCGTGGTCCACGAGCCTGCCTGGTCTAGGAGCTTGCTTGGTCCAGAAGCGTGCCTGGTCCAAGAGCGTGCCTGGTCCACAAGCGTGCCTGGTCCTGTAGCTTTCCTGGTCAAGGAGCTTGCCTGGTCTAGGAGCGTGCCTGGTCTAGGAGCTTGCCTGGTCTAGGAGCTTGCCAGGTCCAACAGCTTGCGTGGTGGAGGAGCGTGCCAGGTCCAGGAGCTTGCCTGGTCCAGGAGCTTGCTTGGTCCAGGTGTGTGCCTCGTCCACGAGCCTGCCTGGTCCAAGAGCTTGCCTGGACCAAGAGCGTGACTGGTCCAAAAGTGTGCCTGGTCCAGGAGCTTGCCTGGTCCAAGACCTTGCCTGGTCCAGGTGCTTGCCTGGTCCAAGAGCTTGCCTAGTCCAGGAGCTTGCTTGGTCCAGGAGCTTGCCTGGTCCAGGAGCTTGCTTGGTCCAGGAGCGTGCATGGTCCAGGAGCTTGCCTCGTCCAGGAGCTTGCCCGGTCCAGAAGCCTGCCTGGTCCAGGAGCTTGCCTGGTCCAAGAGCTTGCCTGGTCCAGGAGCTTGTGGGGTCAAGGAGCTTTCCTGGTCGTGCAGCTTGCCTTGTCCAGGAGCGTGCATGGTCCAGGAGCTTGTATGGTCCAGGAGCTTGCTTGGTCCAGAAGCTTGCCTGGACCAAGAGCTTGCCTGGTCGAGGAGCGTGCCTGGTCCAAGAGCTTGCGTGGTCCACGAGCTTGCCTGGTCGAGGAGCTTGCTTGGTCCACAAGCGTGCCTGTTCCAAGAGCTTGCCTGGTCCAGGAGCGTGCCTGGTCCAAGAGCTTGCGTGGTCCAGGAGCTTGCCTAGTCTAGGAGCGTGCCCGGTCCAGGAGCGTGCCTGGTCCACGAGTGTGCCTGGTCCACGAGCCTGCGTGGTCTAGGAGCTTGCGTGATCCAAGTGCTTGCCTGGTCCAAGAGCTTGCCTGGTCCATGAGCCTGCCTGGTCCAAGAGCTTGCCTAGTCGAGGAGCGTTCATGGTCCACGAGCGTGCCTGGTCCAGGAACTTGCCTGGTCCAAGATCGTGCCTGGTCCAGGAGCTTGCCTGGTCGAGGAGCTTGCCTGGTTCAAGAGCTTGCTTGGTCCATAAGCTTGCCTGGTCCAAGAGCTTGCCAAGTCCAGGAGCGTGCCTGGTCCAAGAGCTTGCGTGGTCCAGGAGCTTGCCTGGTCCAGTAGTGTTCCTGGTCCACGAGCGTGCCTGGTCCAGGAGCTTGCGTGGTCCAGGAGCTTGCGTGGTCCAGGAGCTTGCCTGGTTCAGGAGCGTGCCTGGTCCACGAACCTGCCTGGTCCAAGAGCTTGCCTGGTCCAAAAGCATGGCGGGTCCACGAGCGTGCCTAGTCGAGGAGCTTGCTTGGTCCAGGAGCTTGCCTGGTCAAGGAGCTTGCCTGGTCCAGGAGCTTGCCTGGTCTAAGAGCTTGCCTGGTCCTGGCTTGCCTTGTCCAGGAGCGTGCCTGGTCCAGGAGCTTACATGGTCCACGAGCTTGCTTGGTACAGAAGCGTGCCTGGTCCAAGAGCTTGCGTGGTCCAGGAGGGTGCCTGGCCCAAGAGCTTGCGTGGTCCAGGACCTTGCCTTGTCCAGGAGCTTGCCTGGTCCAAGAGCGTGCCTGGTCCACGAGCATGCCTGGTTCAGGAGCGTGCCTGGGCCAGGAGCTTGCCTGGTCCAGGAGCGTGCCTGGTCCACGAGCCTGCCTGGTCGAAGAGCTTGCCTGGTCCAGGAGCGTGCCTGGTCCACGAGCGTGCCTGGTTCAGGAGCTTGCTTGGTCCAGGAGCTTGCCTTGTCCAGGAGCTTGTCTGTTCCAGGAGCTTGCCTGGTCTAGGAGCTTGCCTGGTCCTGGAGCTTGCTTGGTCTAGAAGCCTGCTGCGTCCAAGAGCTTGCCTAGTCCACGAGCATGCCAGGTCCAAGAGCTTGCGTGGTCTAGGAGCTTGCTTTGTTCAGGAGCTAGCCTGGTCCAGGAGCTTGCCTGGTCCAGGAGCTTCCTTGGTCCAGAAGCTTGCGTGGTCGAAGAGCTTGCCTTGTCCACGAGTTTGCCTGGTCCAAGAGCGTGCCTGGTCCACGAGCGTGCCTGGTCCAAGAGCTTGCCTGGTCGAGGAGCCTACCTAGTCCAGGAGCTTGCCTGGTCCAGGATCATGCCTGGTCCACGAGCGTGCCTGGTCCAGGATCTTGCCTGGTCCAGGAGCATGCCTGGTGAAGGAGCTTGCCTGGTCCAAGAGCGTGCCTGGTCCACGAGCCTGCATCGTCTAAGAGCTTGCCTGGTCCAGGAGCATGCCTGGTCCACGAGCGTGCCTGATCAAGGAGCTTGCTTGGTCTAGGAGCTTGCCTGGTCTAGGAGCGTGCCCGGTCCACGAGCTTGCCTTGTCTAGGAGCGTGCCTGGTCTAAGAGTGTGCCTGGTCCAGGAGCTTTCTTGGTCCAGAATCCTGCCTAGTCCAAGAGCTTGCCTGGTCTAGGAGCGTGCCTAGTCCAAGAGATTGCCTGGTCTAGGAGCTTGCTTGGTCCAGGAGCGTGCCTGCTCCAGGATCTTGCCTGGTCCAGGAGCGTGCTTGGTCCACGAGTTTGCCTGGTCCAGGAACCCTAAACCCTGTTTTTATTTTGCACACGCTAGGCCCTTGTTCTTTTTAATTTGCACACGCTAGGCCCTTGTTCTTGCTATTTTGCACACGCTATGCCCTTGTTGTTTTTGTTTTGCGCACGCTAGGCCCTTGCTCTTCCTGTTTTGCACTCGCTAGGCCCTTGTTCTTGCAATGTTGCACACACTAGGTCCTTGCTTTTACTATTTTGCACTCGCTAGGCCCTTGTTCTTGATTTTTTGCACACGCTAGGCCCTTGCTCTTGCTATTTTGCACTCGCTAGGCCCTTGTTCTTGCAATTTTGCTCACGCTAGGCCCTTGTTCTTGCAATTTTGCACACGCTAGGCCCTTGTTCTTTTTATTTTGCACACGCTAGGCCCTTGTTCTTTTTATTTTGCACACGCTATGCCCTTGTTCTTTTTATTTTGCACACGCTATGCCCTTGTTCTTTTTATTTCGCACATGCTAGGCCCTTGTCCTTGCAATTTTGCACATGCTAGACCCTTGTTCTTTTTATTTTGCACACGCTAGGCCCTTGTTCTTGCTATTTCGCGAACGCTAGGCCCTTGTTCTTGATTTTTTGCACACGCTAGGCCCTTGCTCTTGCTATTTTGCACTCGCTAGGCCCTTGTTCTTGCAATTTTGCACACGCTAGGCTCTTGTTCTTGCAATTTTGCACACGATAGGCCCTTGTTCTTTTTATTTTGCACACGCTAGGCCCTTGTTCTTTTTATTTTGCACGCGCTATGCCCTTGTTCTTTTTATTTTGCACATGCTATGCCCTTGTTCTTTTTATTTTGCACACGCTAGGCCCTTGTTCTTGCAATTTTGCACATGCTAGACCCTTGTTCTTCTTATTTTGCACACGCTAGGCCCTTGTTCTTGCTATTTCGCGAACACTAGGCCCTTGTTCTTGATTTTTTGCACACGCTAGGCCCTTGCTCTTGCTATTTTGCACTCGATAGGCCCTTGTTCTTGCAATTTTGCACACACTAGGCCCTTGTTCTTGCAATTTTGCACACGCTAGGCCCTTGTTCTTTTTATTTTGCACACGCTAGGCCCTTGTTCTTTTTATTTTGCACACGCTCTGCCCTTGTTCTTTCTATTTTGCACACGCTATGCCCTTGTTCTTTTTATTTTGCACACGCTAGGCCCTTGCTCTTGCAATTTTGCACATGCTAGACCCTTGTTCTTTTTATTTTGCACACGCTAGGCCCTTGTTCTTGCTATTTCGCGAACACTAGGCCCTTGTTCTTGCAATTTTGCACACGCTAGGCCCTTGCTCTTGCTATTTTGCACTCGCTAGGCCCTTGTTCTTGCAATTTTGCACACTCTAGGCCCTTGTTCTTGCAATTTTGCACATGCTAGGCCCTTGTTCTTTTTATTTTGCACACGCTAGGCCCTTGTTCTTTTTATTTTGCACACGCTATGCCCTTGTTCTTATTATTTTGCACACGCTATGCCCTTGTTCTTTTTTTTTTGCACATGCTAGGCCCTTGTTCTTGCAATTTTGCACATGCTAGACCCTTGTTCTTTTTATTTCGCGCACGCTAGGCCCTTGATCTTGCTATTTCGGGAACGCTAGGCCCTTGTTCTTGTTGTTTTGCACACACTAGGCCCTTGCTCTTGCTATTTTGCACTCGCTAGGCCCTTGTTCTTGCAATATTGCACACGTTAGGCCCTTGTTCTTGCAATTTTGCATACGCTAGGCCCTTTTTCTTTTTATTTTGCACACGCTAGGCCCTTGTTCTTTTTATTTTGCACACGCTAGGCCCTTGTTCTTGCTATTTTGCACCCGTTGAGCCCTTGTTCCTTTTATTTTGCACACGCTAGGCCCTTGCTCTTGCTATTTTGCACATGCTAGACCCTTGTTGTTTTTATTTTGCACACGCTAGGCCCTTGTTCTTGCTATTTTGCACACGCTATGCCCTTGTTGTTTTTGTCTTGCACACGCTAGGCCCTTGCTCTTGCTATTTTGCACACGCTATGCCCTTGTTCTTTTTATTTCGCACACAGTAGGCCCTTGCTCTTGCTATTTCGCGAACGCTATGCCCTTGTTATTGATTTTTTGCGCACGCTAGGCCCTTGCTCTTACTATTTTGCACTCGCTAGGCCCTTACTCTTGCAATTTTGCACACGCTAGGTCCTTGCTTTTACTACTTTGCACTCGCTAGGCCCTTGTTCTTGCAATTTTGCACACGTTAGGCCCTTGCTCTTTTTATTTTGCACACGCTAGGCCCTTGCTCTTTTTATTTTGCACACGCTAGGCCCTTGTTCTTTTTATTTTGCACACGCTAGGCCCTTGTTCTTTTTATTTTGCACACGCTATGCCCTTGTTCTTTTTATTTTGCACACGCTATGCCCTTGTTCTTTTTATTTTGCACACGCTAGGCCCTTGCTCTTGCAATTTTGCACATGCTAGACCCTTGTTCTTTTTATTTTGCACACGCTAGGCCCTTGTTCTTGCTATTTCGCGAACACTAGGCCCTTGTTCTTGCAATTTTGCACACGCTAGGCCCTTGCTCTTGCTATTTTGCACTCGCTAGGCCCTTGTTCTTGCAATTTTGCACACGCTAGGCCCTTGTTCTTGCAATTTTGCACATGCTAGGCCCTTGTTCTTTTTATTTTGCACACGCTAGGCCCTTGTTCTTTTTATTTTGCACACGCTATGCCCTTGTTCTTATTATTTTGCACACGCTATGCCCTTGTTCTTTTTATTTTGCACATGCTAGGCCCTTGTTCTTGCAATTTTGCACATGCTAGACCCTTGTTCTTTTTATTTCGCGCACGCTAGGCCCTTGATCTTGCTATTTCGCGAACGCTAGGCCCTTGTTCTTGTTGTTTTGCACACACTAGGCCCTTGCTCTTGCTATTTTGCACTCGCTAGGCCCCTGTTCTTGCAATATTGCACACGTTAGGCCCTTGTTCTTGCAATTTTGCATACGCTAGGCCCTTTTTCTTTTTATTTTGCACACGCTAGGCCCTTGTTCTTTTTATTTTGCACACGCTAGGCCCTTGTTCTTGCTATTTTGCACCCGTTGAGCCCTTGTTCCTTTTATTTTGCACACGCTAGGCCCTTGCTCTTGCTATTTTGCACATGCTAGACCCTTGTTGTTTTTATTTTGCACACGCTAGGCCCTTGTTCTTGCTATTTTGCACACGCTATGCCCTTGTTGTTTTTGTTTTGCACACGCTAGGCCCTTGCTCTTGCTATTTTGCACACGCTATGCCCTTGTTCTTTTTATTTCGCACACACTAGGCCCTTGCTCTTGCTATTTCGCGAACGCTATGCCCTTGTTCTTGATTTTTTGCGCACGCTAGGCCCTTGCTCTTACTATTTTGCACTCGCTAGGCCCTTACTCTTGCAATTTTGCACACGCTAGGTCCTTGCTTTTACTACTTTGCACTCGCTAGGCCCTTGTTCTTGCAATTTTGCACACGTTAGGCCCTTGCTCTTTTTATTTTGCACACGCTAGGCCCTTGCTCTTTTTATTTTGCACACGCTAGGCCCTTGTTCTTTTTATTTTGCACACGCTAGGCCCTTGTTCTTGCTATTTTGCACACGCTATGCCCTTGTTCTTTTTATTTTGCACACGCTAGGCCCTTGTTCTTGCAATTTTGCACACGTTAGGCCCTTGCTCTTTCAATTTTGCACACGCTAGGCCCTTGCTCTTTTTATTTTGCACACGCTAGGCCCTTGTTCTTTTTATTTTGCACACGCTAGGCCCTTGTTCTTGCTATTTTGCACACGCTATGCCCTTGTTCTTTTTATTTTGCACACGCTAGGCCCTTGTTCTTGCAATTTTGCACATGGTAGACCCTTGTTCTTTTTATTTTGCACACGCTAGGCCCTTGTTCTTGCTATTTCGCGAACGCTAGGCCCTTGTTCTTGATTTTTTGCACACGCTAGGCCCTTGCTCTTGCTATTTTGCACTCGCTAGGCCCTTGTTCTTGCAATTTTGCACACGCTAGGCCCTTGTTCTTGCAATTTTGCATACGCTAGGCCCTTCTTCTTTTTATTTTGCTCACGCTAGGCCCTCGTTCTTTTTTTTTTGCACAAGCTAGGCCCTTGTTCTTGCTATCTTGCACACGCTATGCCCTTGTTCTTTTTATTTTGCACACGCTAGGCCCTTGTTCTTGCAATTTTACACATGCTAGACCCTTGTTCTTTTTATTTTGCACACGCTAGGCCCTTGCTCTTGCTATTTTGCGAACGCTAGGCCCTTGTTCTTGATTTTTTGCACACGCTAGGCCCTTGCTCTTGCAATTTTGCACTCGCTAGGCCCTTGTTATTGCAATTTTGCACACGCTAGACCCTTGTTCTTGCAATTTTGCACACGCAAGGCCCTTGTTCTTTTTATTTTGCACAGGCCAGGCCCTTGTTCTTTTTATTTTGCACACGCTATGCCCTTGTTTTTTATATTTTGCACACGCTAGGCCCTTGTTCTTGCAATTTTGCACATGCTAGACCCTTGTTCTTTTTATTTTGCACACGCTAGGCCCGTTTTCTTGCTATTTCGCGAACACAAGGCCCTTGTTCTTGTTTTTTTGCATACGCTAGGCCCTTGCTCCTGCTATTTTGCACTCGCTAGGCCCTTGTTCTTGCAATTTTGCACACGCTAGGCCCTTGTTCTTGCAATCTTGCACACGCTAGGCCCTTGTTCTTTTTATTTTGCAAACGCTAGGCCCTTGTTCTTATATTTTGCACATGCTAGGCCCTTGTTCTTGCTATTTTGCACACGCTATGCCCTTGTTCTTTTTATTTTGCAAACGCTAGGCCCTTGTTCTTGCAATTTGGCACATGCTAGACCCTTGTTCTTTTTATTTTGCACACGCTAGGCCCTTGTTCTTGCTATTTCGCGAACGCTAGGCCCCTGTTCTTGATTTTTTGCACACGCTAGGCCCTTGCTCTTGCTATTTTGCACTCGCTAGGCCCTTGTTCTTGCAATTTTGCACACGCTAGGCCCTTGTTCTTGCAATTTTGCACACGCTAGGCCCCTGTTCTTGATTTTTTGCACACGCTAGGCCCTTGCTCTTGCTATTTTGCACACACTAGGCCCTTGTTCTTGCAATTTTGCACATGCTAGACCCTTGTTCTTTTTATTTTGCACACGCTAGGCCCTTGTTCTTGCTAGTTCGCGAACGCTAGGCTCTTGTTCTTGATTTTTTGCACACGCTAGGCCCTTGCTCTTGCTATTTTGCACTCGCTATGCCCTTGTTCTTGCAATTTTGCACACGCTAGGCCCTTGTTCTTGCAATTTTGCACACGCTAGGCCCTTGTTCTTTTTATTTTGCACACGCTAGGCCCTTGTTCTTTTTATTTTGCACACGCTATGCCCTTGTTCTTTTTATTTTGCGCACGCTATGCCCTTGTTCTTTTTATTTTGCACATGCTAGGCCCTTGTTCTTGCAATTTTGCACATGCTAGGCCCTTGTTCTTGCTATTTCGCGAACGCTAGGCTCTTGTTCTTGATTTTTTGCACACACTAGGCTCTTGCTCTTGCTATTTTGCACTCGCTAGGCCCTTTTTCTTGCAATTTTGCACACGTTAGGCCCTTGTTTTGCAATTTTGCACACGCTAGGCCCTTTATCTTTTTATTTTCACACGCTAGGCCCTTGTTCTTTTTATTTTGCACACGCTAGGCCCTTGTTCTTGCTATTTTGCACACGCTATGCCCTTGTTCTTTTTATTTTTCACACGCTAGGCCCTTGCTCTTGCTATTTTGCACATGCTAGACCCTTGTTGTTTTTATTTTGCACACGCTAGGTCCTTGTTCTTGCTATTTTGCACACGCTATGCCCTTGTTGTTTTTGTTTTGCACACGCTAGGCCCTTGCTCTTGCTATTTTGCACACGCTATGCCCTTGTTCTTTTTATTTGGCACACCCTAGGCCCTTGCTCTTGCTATTTCGCGAACGCTATGCCCTTGTTCTTGATTTTTTGCGCACGCTAGGCCCTTGCTCTTCCTATTTTGCACTCGCTAGGCCCTTGTTCTTGCTATTTCGCGAACGCTAGGCTCTTGTTCTTGATTTTTTGCACACACTAGGCTCTTGCTCTTGCTATTTTGCACTCGCTAGGCCCTTTTTCTTGCAATTTTGCACACGTTAGGCCCTTGTTTTGCAATTTTGCACACGCTAGGCCCTTTATCTTTTTATTTTCACACGCTAGGCCCTTGTTCTTTTTATTTTGCACACGCTAGGCCCTTGTTCTTGCTATTTTGCACACGCTATGCCCTTGTTCTTTTTATTTTGCACACGCTAGGCCCTTGCTCTTGCTTTTTTGCACATGCTAGACCCTTGTTGTTTTTATTTTGCACACGCTAGGTCCTTGTTCTTGCTATTTTGCACACGCTATGCCCTTGTTGTTTTTGTTTTGCACACGCTAGGCCCTTGCTCTTGCTATTTTGCACACGCTATGCCCTTGTTCTTTTTATTTGGCACACCCTAGGCCCTTGCTCTTGCTATTTCGCGAACGCTATGCCCTTGTTCTTGATTTTTTGCGCACGCTAGGCCCTTGCTCTTCCTATTTTGCACTCGCTAGGCCCTTGTTCTTGCAATTTTGCACATGCTAGGCCCTTGCTCTTACCATTTTGCACTCGCTACGCCCTTGTTCTTGCAATTTTGCACACGTTAGGCCCTTGTTTTTTCAATTTTGCACACGCTAGGCCCTTGCTCTTTTTGTTTTGCACACGCTAGGCCCTTGTTCTTTTTATTTTGCACACGCTAGGCCCTTGTTCTTGCTATTTTGCACACGCTATGCCCTTGTTCTTTTTATTTTGCACACGCTAGGCCCTTGTTCTTGCAATTTTGCACATGCTAGACCTTTGTTCTTCTTATTTTGCACACGCTAGGCCCTTGTTCTTGCTATTTCGCGAACGCTAGGCCCTTGTTCTTGATTTTTTGCACACGCTAGGCCCTTGCTCTTGCTATTTTGCACTCGCTAGGCCCTTGTTCTTGCAATTTTGCACACGCTAGGCCCTTGTTCTTGCAATCTTGCACACGCTAGGCCCTTGTTCTTGCTATTTTGCACACGCTAGGCGCTTGTTCTTTTTATTTTGCACACACTAGGCCCTTGTTCTTGCTATTTTTCACACGCTATGCCATTGTTCTTTTTATTTTGCACACGCCAGGCCCTTGTTCTTGCAATTTTGCACATGCTAGACCCTTGTTCTTTTTATTTTGCACACGCTAGGCCCTTGTTCTTTTTATTTTGCACACGCTATGCCCTTGTTCTTTTTATTTTGCACACGCTATGCCCTTGTTCTTTTTATTTTGCACATGCTAGGCCCTTGTTCTTGCAATTTTGCACATGCTAGACCCTTGTTCTTTTTATTTTGCACACGCTAGGCCCTTGTTCTTGCTATTTCGCGAACGCTAGGCCCTTGTTCTTGATTTTTTGCACACGCTAGGCCCTTGCTCTTGCTATTTTGCACTCGCTAGGCCCTTGTTCTTGCAATTTTGCACACGCTAGGCCCTTGTTCTTGCAATTTTGCACACGCTAGGCCCTTGTTCTTTTTATTTTGCACACGCTAGGCCCTTGTTCTTTTTATTTTGCACACACTATGCCCTTGTTCTTTTTATTTTGCACACGCTATGCCCTTGTTCTTTTTATTTTGCACACGCTAGGCCCTTGTTCTTGCAATTTTGCACATGCTAGACCCTTGTTCTTTTTATTTTGCACACGCTAGGCCCTTGTTCTTGCTATTTCGCGAACACTAGGCCCTTGTTCTTGATTTTTTGCACACGCTAGGCCTTTGCTCTTGCTATTTTGCACTCGCTAGGCCCTTGTTCTTGCAATTTTGCACACGCTAGGCCCTTGTTCTTGCTATTTTGCGAACACTAGGCCCTTGTTCTTGATTTTTTGCACACGCTAGGCCCTTGATCTTGCTATTTTGCCCTCGATAGGCCCTTGTTCTTGCAATTTTGCACACGCTAGGCCCTTGTTCTTGCAATTTTGCACACGCTAGGCCGTTGTTCTTTTTATTTTGCACACACTAGGCCCTTGTTCTTTTTATTTTGCACACGCTATGCCCTTGTTTTTTTTATTTTGCACAAGCCAGGCCCTTGTTCTTGCTATCTTGCACACGCTATGCCCTTGTTCTTGCAATTTTGCACATGCTTGACCCTTGTTCTTTTTATTTTGCACACGCTAGGCCCTTGTTCTTGCTCTTTCGCGAACACTAGGCCCTTGTTCTTGTTTTTTTGCACACGCTAGGCCCTTGCTCTTGCTATTTTGCACTCGCTAGGCCCTTGTTCTTGCAATTTTGCACACTCTAGGCCCTTGTTCTTACAATTTTGCACACGTTAGGCCCTTGTTCTTTTTATTTTGCACACGCTAGGCCCTTGTTTTTTTTATTTTGCACACGCTATGCCCTTGTTCTTGCTATTTCGCACACGCTATGCCCTTGTTCTTTTTATTTTGCACACGCTAGGCCCTTGTTCTTGCAATTTTGCACACGCTAGGCCCTTGTTCTTTTTATTTTGCAAACGCTAGGCCCTTGTTCTTATATTTTGCACATGCTAGGCCCTTGTTCTTGCTATTTTGCACACGCTATGCCCTTGATCTTTTTATTTTGCAAACGCTAGGCCCTTGTTCTTGCAATTTTCCACATGCTAGACCCTTGTTCTTTTTATTTTGCACACGCTAGGCCCCTGTTCTTGCTATTTCGCGAACGCTAGGCCCCTGTTCTTGATTTTTTGCACACGCTAGGCCCTTGCTCTTGCTATTTTGCACTCGCTAGGCCCTTGTTCTTGCAATTTTGCACACGCTAGGCCCTTGTTCTTGCTATTTTGCACACGCTAGGCCCATGTTTTTTTTATTTTGCACACGCTAGGCCCTTGTTCTTGCAATTTTGCACATGCTAGACCCTTGTTCTTTTTATTTTGCACACGCTAGGCCCTTGTTCTTGCTATTTCGCGAATCTAGGCCCTTGTTCTTGATTTTGTGCACACGCTAGGCCCTTGCTCTTGCTATTTTGCACTCGCTAAGCCCTTGTTCTTGCAATTTTGCACATGCTAGGCCCTTGTTCTGGCAATTTTGCAAACAATAGGCTCTTGTTCTTTTTATTTTGCACACGCTAGGCCCTTGTTCTTTTTATTTTGCACACGCTAGGCCCTTGTTCTTGCTATTTCGCGAACGCTTGGCCCTTGTTCTTTATTTTGTGCACACGCTAGGCCCTTGCTCTTGCTATTTTGCACTCGCTAAGCCCTTATTCTTGCAGTTTTGCACATGCTAGGCCCTTGTTCTTGCAATTTTGCAAACGCTAGGCCCTTGTTCTTTTTATTTTGCACACGCTAGGCCCTTGTTCTTTTTATTTTGCACACGCTAGGCCCTTGTTCTTGCTATTTTGCACACGCTATGCCCTTGTTCTTTTTATTTTGCACACGCTAGGCCCTTGTTCTTGCAATTTTGCACATGCTAGACCCTTATTCTATTTATTTTGCACATGCTAGGCCCTTGTTCTTTCAATTTCGCGAACGCTAGGCCCTTGTTCGTGATTGTTTGCACACGCTAGGCCCTTGCTCTTGCTATTTTGCACTCGCTATGCCCTTGTTCTTGCAATTTTGCACACGCTAGGCCCTTGTTCTTCCAATTTTGCACACGCTAGGCCCTTGTTCTTTTTATTTTGCACACGCTAGGCCCTTGTTCTTTTTATTTTGCACACGCTATGCCCTTGTTCTTTTTATTTTGCACACGCTATGCCCTTGTTCTTTTTATTTTGCACATGCTAGGCCCTTGTTCTTGCAATTTTGCACATGCTAGACCCTTGTTCTTTTTATTTTGCACACGCTAGGCCCTTGTTCTTGCTATTTTGCGAACGCTAGGCTCTTGTTCTTGATTTTTTGCACACACTAGGCTCTTGCTCTTGCTATTTTGCACTCGCTAGGCCCTTGTTCTTGCAATTTTGCACACGTTAGGACCTTGTTTTGCAATTTTGCACACGCTAGGCCCTTGTTCTTTTTATTTTGCACACGCTAGGCCGTTGTTCTTTTTATTTTGCACACGCTAGGCCCTTGTTCTTGCTATTTTGCACACGCTATGCCCTTGTTCTTTTTATTTTGCACACGCTAGGCCCTTGCTCTTGCTATTTTGCACATGCTAGAACCTTGTTGTTTTTATTTTGCACACGCTAGGCCCTTGTTCATTTTAATTTGCACACGCTAGGTCCTTGTTCTTGCTATTTTGCACACGCTATGCTCTTGTTGTTTTTGTTTTGCACACGCTAGGCCCTTGCTCTTGCTATTTTGCACACGCTATGCCCTTGTTCTTCTTATTTCGCACACGCTAGGCCCTTGCTCTTGCTATTTCGCGAACGCTATGCCCTTGCTCTTGATTTTTTGCGCACGCTAGGCCCTTGCTCTTGCAATTTTGTACACGTTAGGCCCTTGTTTTTTTAATTTTGCACACGCTAGGCCCTTGCTCTTTTTGTTTTGCACACGCTAGGCCCTTGTTCTTTTTATTTTGCACACGCTAGGCCCTTGTTCTTGCTATTTTGCACACGCTATGCCCTTGTTCGTTTAAATTTGCACACGCTAGGCCCTTGTTCTTGCAATTTTGCACATGCTAGACCCTTGTTCTCTTTATTTTGCACACGCTAGGCCCTTGTTCTTGCTATTTCGCGAACGCTAGGCCCTTGTTCTTGATTTTTTGCACACGCTAGGCCCTTGCTCTTGCTATTTTGCACTCGCTAGGCCCTTGTTCTCGCAATTTTGCACATGCAAGGCCCTTGTTCTTGCAATTTTGCATACGCTAGGCCCTTCTTCTTTTTATTTTGCACACGCTAGGCCCTTGTTCTTTTTATTTTGCACAAGCTAGGCCCTTGTTCTTGCTATCTTGCACACGCTATGCCCTTGTTCTTTTTATTTTGCACACGCTAGGCCCTTGTTCTTGCAATTTTGCACATGCTAGACCCTTGTTCTTGCAATTTTAGACATGCTAGACCCTTGTTCTTTTTATTTTGCACACGCTAGGCCCTTGTTCTTGCTATTTTGCAAACGCTAGGCCCTTGTTCTTGTTTTTTTGCACACGCTAGGCCCTTGCTCTTGCAATTTTGCACTCGCTAGGCCCTTGTTATTGCAATTTTGCACACGCTATGCCCTTGTTCTTGCAATTTTGCACACGCAAGGCCCTTGTTTTTTCAATTTTGCACACGCTAGGCCCTTGCTCTTTTTATTTTGCACACGCTAGGCCTTTGTTCTTTTTATTTTGCACACGCTAGGCCCTTGTTCTTGCTATTTCGCGAACGCTAGGCCCCTGTTCTTGATTTTTTGCACACGCTAGGCCCTTGCTCTTGCTATTTTGCACTCGCTAGGCCCTTGTTCTTGCAATTTTGCACACGCTAGGCCCTTGTTCTTGCAATTTTGCACACGCTAGGCCCTTGTTCTTGCTATTTTGCCCACGCTAGGCCCATGTTCTTTTTATTTTGCACACGCTAGGCCCTTGTTTTTGCAATTTTGCACATGCTAGACCCTTGTTCTTTTTATTTTGCACACGCTAGGCCCTTGTTCTTGCTATTTCGCGAACGCTAGGCCCTTGTTCTTGATTTTTTGCACACGCTAGGCCCTTGCTCTTGCTACTTTGCACTCGCTTAGCCCTTGTTCTTGCAATTTTGCACATGCTAGGCCCTTGTTCTTGCAATTTTGCAAACGCTAGGCTCTTGTTCTTTTTATTTTGCACATGCTAGGCCCTTGTTCTTTTTATTTTGCACACGCTAGGCCCTTGTTCTTGCTATTTCGCGAATGCTTGGCCCTTGTTCTTGATTTTGTGCACACGCTAGGCCCTTGCTCTTGCTATTTTGCACTCGCTAAGCCCTTATTCTTGCAATTTTGCACATGCTAGGCCCTTGTTCTTGCAATTTTGCAAACGCTAGGCCCTTGTTCTTTTTATTTTGCACACGCTAGGCCCTTGTTCTTTTTATTTTGCACACGCTAGGCCCTTGTTCTTGCTATTTCGCGAACGCTTGGCCCTTGTTCTTGATTTTGTGCACACGCTAGGCCCTTGCTCTTGCTATTTTGCACTCGCTAAGCCCTTATTCTTGCAATTTTGCACATGCTAGGCCCTTGTTCTTGCAATTTTGCAAACGCTAGGCCCTTGTTCTTTTTATTTTTCACACGCTAGGCCCTTGTTCTTTTAATTTTGCACACGCTAGGCCCTTGTTCTTGCTATTTTGCACACGCTATGCCCTTGTTCTTTTTATTTTGCACACGCTAGGCCCTTGTTCTTGCAATTTTGCACATGCTAGACCCTTGTTCTATTTTTTTTGCACACGCTAGGCCCTTGTTCTTGCAATTTCGCGAACGCTAGGCCCTTGTTCTTGATTTTTTGCACACGCTAGGCCCTTGCTCTTGCTATTTTGCACTCGCTAGGCCCTTGTTCTTGCAATTTTGCACACGCTAGGCCCTTGTTCTTGCAATTTTGCACACGCTAGGCCCTTGTTCTTTTTATTTTGCACACGCTAGGCCCTTGTTCTTTTTATTTTGCACACGCTATGCCCTTGTTCTTTTTATTTTGCACACGCTATGCCCTTGTTCTTTTTATTCTGCACATGCTAGGCCCTTGTTCTCGCAATTTTGCACATGCTAGACCCTTGTTCGTTTTATTTTGCACACGCTAGGATCTTGTTCTTGCTATTTCGCAAACGCTAGGCTCTTGTTCTTGATTTTTTGCACACACTAGGCTCTTGCTCTTGCTATTTTGCACTCGCTAGGCCCTTGTTCTTGCAATTTTGCACACGTTAGGCCCTTGTTTTGCAATTTTGCACACGCTAGGCCCTTGTTCTTTTTATTTTGCACACGCTAGGCCCTTGTTCTTTTTATTTTGCACACGCTAGGCCCTTGTTCTTGCTATTTTGCACACGCTATGCCCTTGTTCTTTTTATTTTGCACACGCTAGGCCCTTGCTCTTGCTATTTTTCACATGCTAGACCCTTGTTGTTTTTATTTTGCACACGCTAGGCCCTTGTTCATTTTAATTTGCACACGCTAGGCCCTTGTTCTTGCTATTTTGCACACGCTATGCCCTTGTTGTTTTTGTTTTGCACACGCTAGGCCCTTGCTCTTGCTATTTTGCACACGCTATGCCCTTGTTCTTTTTATTTCGCACATGCTAGGCCCTTGCTCTTGCTATTTCGCGAACGCTATGCCCTTGTTCTTGATTTTTTGCGCACGCTAGGCCCTTTCTCTTCCTATTTTGTACTCGCTAGGCCCTTGTTCTTGCAATTTTGCACACGATAGGCCCTTGCTCTTACTATTTTGCACTCGCTAGGCCCTTGTTCTTGCAATTTTGCACACGTTAGGCCCTTGTTTTTTCAATTTTGCACACGCTGGGCCCTTGCTCTTTTTGTTTTACACACGCTAGGCCCTTGTTCTTTTTATTTTGCACACGCTAGGCCCTTGTTCTTGCTATTTTGCACACGCTATGCCCTTGTTCATTTTATTTTGCACACGCTAGGCCCTTGTTCTTGCAATTTTGCACATGCTAGACCTTTGTTCTTTTTATTTTGCACACGCTAGGCCCTTGTTCTTGCTATTTCGCGAACGCTAGGCCCTTGTTCTTGATTTTTTGCACACGCTAGGCCCTTGCTCTTGCTATTTTGCACTCGCTAGGCCCTTGTTCTTGCTATTTCGCGAACGCTAGGCTCTTGTTCTTGATTTTTTGCACACACTAGGCTCTTGCTCTTGCTATTTTGCACTCGCTAGGCCCTTGTTCTTGCAATTTTGCACACGTTAGGCCCTTGTTTTGCAATTTTGCACACGCTAGGCCCTTGTTCTTTTTATTTTGCACACGCTAGGCCCTTGTTCTTTTTATTTTGCACTCGCTAGGCCCTTGTTCTTGCTATTTTGCACACGCTATGCCCTTGTTCTTTTTATTTTGCACACGCTAGGCCCTTGCTCTTGCTATTTTGCACATGCTAGACCCTTGTTGTTTTTATTTTGCACACGCTAGGCCCTTGTTCATTTTAATTTGCACACGCTAGGTCCTTGTTCTTGCTATTTTGCACACGCTATGCCCTTGTTGTTTTTGTTTTGCACACGCTAGGCCCTTGCTCTTGCTATTTTGCACACGCTATGCCCTTGTTCTTTTTATTTCGCACACGCTAGGCCCTTGCTCTTGCTATTTCGCGAACGCTATGCCCTTGTTCTTGATTTTTTGCGCACGCTAGGCCCTTGCTCTTCCTATTTTGCACTCGCTAGGCCCTTGTTCTTGCAATTTTGCACACGCTAGGCCCTTGCTCTTACTATTTTGCACTCGCTAGGCTCTTGTTCTTGCAATTTTGTACACGTTAGGCCCTTGTTTTTTCAATTTTGCACACGCTAGGCCCTTGCTCTTTTTGTTTTGCACACGCTAGGCCCTTGTTCTTTTTATTTTGCACACGCTAGGCCCTTGTTCTTGCTATTTTGCACACGCTATGCCCTTGTTCTTTTTATTTTGCACACGCTAGGCCCTTGTTCTTGCAATTTTGCACATGCTAGACCCTTGTTCTTTTTATTTTGCACACGCTAGGCCCTTGTTCTTGCTATTTCGCGAACGCTAGGCCCTTGTTCTTGATTTTTTGCACACGCTAGGCCCTTGCTCTTGCTATTTTGCACTCGCTAGGCCCTTGTTCTCGCAATTTTGCACACGCTAGGCCCTTGTTCTTGCAATTTTGCATACGCTAGGCCCTTCTTCTTTTTATTTTGCACACGCTAGGCCCTTTTTCTTTTTATTTTGCACAAGCTAGGCCCTTGTTCTTGCTATCTTGCACACGCTATGCCCTTGTTCTTTTTATTTTGCACACGCTAGGCCCTTGTTCTTGCAATTTTGCACATGCTAGACCCTTGTTCTTGCAATTTTAGACATGCTAGACCCTTGTTCTTTTTATTTTGCACACGCTAGGCCCTTGCTCTTGCTATTTTGCGAACGCTAGGCCCTTGTTCTTGATTTTTTGCACACGCTAGGCCCTTGCTCTTGCAATTTTGCACTCGCTAGGCCTTTGTTATTGCAATTTTGCACACGCTAGGCC
>CANXME010001174.1:0-48609 GCA_948144175.1 Closterium sp. NIES-65
TGCAAGAACAAGGGCCTAGCGAGTGCAAAATAGCAAGAGCAAGGGCCTAGCGTGTGCAAAAAATCAAGAACAAGGCCTAGCGTTCGCGAAATAGCAAGAACAAGGGCCTAGCGTGTGCAAAATAAAAGAACAAGGGCATAGCGTGTGCAAAATAGCAAGAACAAGGGCCTAGCGTGTGCAAAATAAAAAGAACAAGGGCCTAGCGTGTGCAAAATAAAAAGAACAAGGGCCTTCGTGTGCAAATTGCAAGAACAGGGCCTAGCGTGTGCAAAATTGCAAGAACAAGGGCCTAGCGAGTGCAAAATAGCAAGAGCAAGGCCTAGCGTGTGCAAAAAATCAAGAACAAGGGCCTAGCGTTCGCGAAAACAAGAACAAGGGCCTAGCGTGTGCAAAATAAAAAGAACAAGGGTCTAGCATGTGCAAAATTGCAAGAACAAGGGCCTAGCGTGTGCAAAATAAAAGAACAAGGGCCTAGCGTGTGCAAAATAAAAGAACAAGGGCCTAGCGTGTGCAAAATAAAAGAACAAGGGCCTAGCGTGTGCAAAATTGCAAGAACAAGGGCCTAGCGTGTGCAAAATTGCAAGAACAAGGGCCTAGCGAGTGCAAATAGCAAGACAAGGGCCTAGCGTGTGCAAAAATGAAGAACAAGGGCTAGCGTTCGCAAAATAGCAAGAACAAGGGCCTAGCGTGTGCAAAATATAAAGAACAAGGGCCTAGCTTGTGCAATATTGCAAGAACAAGGGCCAGCGTGGTGCAAAATAAAAGAACAAGGGCCTAGCGTGTGCAAAATTGCAAGAACAAGGGCCTAGCGTGTGCAAAAATGCAAGAACAAGGCCTAGCGAGTGCAAAATAGCAAGAGCAAGGGCCTAGCGTGTGCAAAATAGCAAGAACAAGGACCTAGCGTTGCGAAATAGCAAGAACAAAGGCCTAGCGTGTGCAAAAAAAAGAACAAGGGCCTAGTATGTGCAAAATGCAAGAACAAGGCCTAGCGTGTGCAAAATAAAAAGAACTAGGGCATAGCGTGTGCAAAATAGCAAGAACAAGGGGCCTAGCGTTGTGCAAAATAAAAAGAACAAGGGCCTAGCGTGTGCAAAATAAAAAGAACAAGGGCCTAGCGTGTGCGAAATTGCAAGAACAAGGGCCTAGCCGTGTGCAAAAATTGCAAGAACACGGGCCTAGGCGAGTGCAAAAATAGCAAGAGCAAGGGCCTAGCATGTAAAAAAAAAAAAGAACAAGGGCCTAGCGTGTGCAAAATAAAAAGAACAAGGGCCTAGCGTGTGCGAAATTGCAAGAACAAGGGCCTTGCGTGTGCAAAATTGCAAGAACAATGGCATAGAGAGTGCAAAATAGCAAGAGCAAGGGCCTAGCGTGTGCAAAAAATCAAGAACAAGGGCCTAGTGTTCGCGAAAATAGCAAGAACAAGGGCCTAGCGTGAGCAAAATAAAAGAACAAGGGTCTAGCATGTGCAAAATTGCAAGAACAAAGGCCTAGCGTGTGCAAAATAAAAAGAACAAGGGGCATAGCGTGTGCAAAATAGCAACAACAAGGGCCTAGCGTGTGCAAAATAAAAAGAGCAAGGGCCTAGTGTGTGCAAAATAAAAAGAAGAAGGGCCTAGCATGTGCAAAAGTGAAAGAACAAGGGCCTAGAGTGTGCAAAATTGCAAGAACAAGGGCCTAGCGAGTGCAAAATAGCAAGAGCAAGGGCCTAGCGCGTGCAAAATAAAAAGAACAAGGGTCTAGCATGTGCAAAATTGCAAGAACAAGGGCCTAGCGTGTGCAAGCTAAAAAGAACTAGGGCATAGAGTGTGCAAAATAGCAAGAACAAGGGCCTAGCGTGTGCAAAATAAAAAAAACAAGGGCCTAGCGTGTGCAAAATAAAAAGAACAATGGCCTAGCGTGTGCAAAATTGCAAGAACAAGAGCCTAGCGTGTGCAAAATTGCAAGAACAAGGGCCTAGCGAGTGCAAAATAGCAAGAGCAAGGGCCTAGCGTGTGCAAAATAAGAAGAAAAAGGGTCTAGCATGTGCAAAATTGCAAGAACAAGGGCATAGCGTGTGCAAAATAGCAAGAACAAGGGCCTAGCGCATGCAAAATAAAAAGAACAAGGGCCTAGCGTGTGCAAAATAAAAAGAACAAGGGCCTAGCGTGTGCAAATTGCAAGAACAAGGGCCTAGCGTGTGCAAAATTGCAAGAACAAGGGCCTAGCGAGTGCAAAATAGCAAGAGCAAGGGCCTAGCGTGTGCAAAAAATCAAGAACAAGGGCCTAGCGTTCGCGAAATAGCAAAAACAAGGGCCTAACGTGTGCCAAAAAAAAAAGAACAAGGGCCTAGCGTGTGCAAAATAAAAAGAACAAGGGCCTAGCGTGTGCAAAATAAAAAGAACAAGGGTCTAGGCATGTGCAAAATTGCAAGAACAAGGGCCTAGCGTGTGCAAAAAAAAAGAACAAGGGTTTAGCGTGTGCAAAATAGCAACAACAAGGGCCTAGCGTGTGCAAAATAAAAAGAGCAAGGGCCTAGTGTGTGCAAAATAAAAAGAAGAAGGGCCTAGCGTGAGCAAAAGTGAAAGAACAAGGGCCTAGAATGTGCAAAATTGCAAGAACAAGGGCCTAGCGAGTGCAAAATAGCAAGAGCAAGGGCCTAGCGTGTGCAAAATAAAAAGAACAAGGGTCTAGCATGTGCAAAATTGCAAGAACAAGGGCCTTGCGTGTGCAAAATTGCAAGAACAAGGGCCTAGCGTGTGCAAAATTGCAAAAACAAGGGCCTAGCGAGTGCAAAATAGAAAGAGCAAGGGCCTAGCGTGTGCAAAAAATCAAGAACAAGGGCCTAGCGTTCGCCAAATAGCAAGAACAAGGGCCTAACATGTGCAAAATAAAAAGAATAAGGGTCTAGCATGTGCAAAACTGCAAGAACAAGGGCCTAGCGTGTGCAAAATAAAAAGAACAAGGGCATAGCGTGTGCAAAATAGCAAGAACAAGGGCCTAGCGTGTGCAAATAAAAAGAACAAGGGCCTAGCGTGTGCAAAATTGCAAGAACAAGGGCCTAGCGTGTGCAAAATTGCAAGAACAAGGGCCTAGCGAGTGCAAAATAGCAAGAGCAAGGGCCTAGCGTGTGCAAAAAATCAAGAACAAGGGCCTAGCGTTCGCAAAATAGCAAGAACAAGGGCCTAGCGTGTGCAAAAAAAAAAGAACAAGGGTCTACCATGTGCAAAATTGCAAGAAAAAGGGCCTAGCATGTGCAAAATAAAAGGAACAAGGGCATAGCCTGTGCAAAATAGCAAGAACAAGGGCCTAGCGTGTGCAAAATAAAAAGAACAAGGGCATAGCGTGTGCAAAATAAAAAGAACAAGGGCATAGCGTGTGCAAAATAAAAAGAACAAGGGCCTAGTGTGTGCAAAATTGCAAGAACAAGGGCCTAGCGAGTGCAAAATAGCAAGAGCAAGGGCCTAGCGTGTGCAAAAAATCAAGAACAAGGGCCTAGCGTTCGCGAAATAGCAAAAACAAGGGCCTAACGTGTGCCAAAAAAAAAGAACAAGGGCCTAGCGTGTGCAAAATAAAAAGAACAAGGGCCTAGCGTGTGCAAAATAAAAAGAACAAGGGTCTAGCATGTGCAAAATTGCAAGAACAAGGGCCTAGCGTGTGCAAAAAAAAAAGAACAAGGGTTTAGCGTGTGCAAAATAGCAACAACAAGGGCCTAGCGTGTGCAAAATAAAAAGAGCAAGGGCCTAGTGTGTGCAAAATAAAAAGAAGAAGGGCCTAGCGTGAGCAAAAGTGAAAGAACAAGGGCCTAGAATGTGCAAAATTGCAAGAACAAGGGCCTAGCGAGTGCAAAATAGCAAGAGCAAGGGCCTAGCGTGTGCAAAATAAAAAGAAAAAGGGTCTAGCATGTGCAAAATTGCAAGAACAAGGGCCTTGCGTGTGCAAAATTGCAAGAACAAGGGCCTAGCGTGTGCAAAATTGCAAAAACAAGGGCCTAGCGAGTGCAAAATAGAAAGAGCAAGGGCCTAGCGTGTGCAAAAAATCAAGAACAAGGGCCTAGCGTTCGCCAAATAGCAAGAACAAGGGCCTAGCATGTGCAATATATAAAGAATAAGGGTCTAGCATGTGCAAAACTGCAAGAACAAGGGCCTAGCGTGTGCAAAATAAAAAGAACAAGGGCATAGCGTGTGCAAAATAGCAAGAACAAGGGCCTAGCGTGTGCAAAATAAAAAGAACAAGGGCCTAGCGTGTGCAAAATTGCAAGAACAAGGGCCTAGCGTGTGCAAAATTGCAAGAACAAGGGCCTAGCGAGTGCAAAATAGCAAGAGCAAGGGCCTAGCGTGTGCAAAAAATCAAGAACAAGGGCCTAGCGTTCGCAAAATAGCAAGAACAAGGGCCTAGCGTGTGCAAAAAAAAAAAGAACAAGGGTCTACCATGTGCAAAATTGCAAGAAAAAGGGCCTAGCATGTGCAAAATAAAAGGAACAAGGGCATAGCCTGTGCAAAATAGCAAGAACAAGGGCCTAGCGTGTGCAAAATAAAAAGAACAAGGGCATAGCATGTGCAAAATAAAAAGAACAAGGGCCTAGTGTGTGCAAAATTGCAAGAACAAGGGCCTAGCAAGTGCAAAATAGCAAGAGCAAGGGCCTAGCGTGTGCAACAAATCAAGAACAAGGGCCTAGCGTTCGCAAAGAGCAAGAACAAGTGCCTAGCGTGTGCAAAATAAAAAGAACAAGGGTCTAGCATGTGCAAAATTGCAAGAAGAAGGGCCTAGCGTGTGCAAAATAAAAAGAACAAGGGTCTAGCATGTGCAAAATTGCAAGAACAAGGGCCTAGCGTGTGCAAGCTAAAAAGAACTAGGGCATAGAGTGTGCAAAATAGCAAGAACAAGGGCCTAGCGTGTGCAAAATAAAAAAAAACAAGGGCCTAGCGTGTGCAAAATAAAAAAAACAAGGGCCTAGCGTGTGCAAAGTTGCAAGAACAAGGGCCTAGCGTGAGCAAAATTGCAAGAACAAGGGCCTAGCGAGTGCAAAATAGCAAGAGCAAGTGCCTAGCGTGTGCAAAATAAAAAGAACAAGGGTCTAGCATGTGCAAAATTGCAAGAAGAAGGGCCTAGCGTGTGCAAAATAAAAAGAACAAGGGCATAGCGTGTGCAAAATAGCAAGAACAAGGGTCTAGCGTATGCAAAATAAAAAGAACAAGGGCCTAGCGTGTGCAAAATAAAAAGAACAAGGGCCTAGCGTGTGCAAAATTGCAAGAACAAGGGCCTAGCATGTGCAAAATTGCAGGAACAAGGGCCTAACGAGTGCAAAATTGCAAGAGCAAGGGCCTAGCGTGTGCAAAAAATCAAGAACAAGGGCCTAGCGTTCGCGAAATAGCAAGAACAAGGGCCTAGCGTGTGCAAAATAAAAAGAACAAGGGCCTAGCGTGTGCAAAATAAAAAGAACAAGGGCCTAGCGTGTGCAAAATTGCAAGAACAAGGGCCTAGCGTGTGCAAAATTGCAAGAAAAAGAGCCTAGCGAGTGCAAAATAGCAAGAGCAAGGGCCTAGCGTGTGCAAGCTAAAAAGAACTAGGGCATAGAGTGTGCAAAATAGCAAGAACAAGGGCCTAGCGTGTGCAAAAAAAAAAACAAGGGCCTAGCATGTGCAAAATAAAAAAAACAAGGGCCTAGCGTGTGCAAAATGAAAAGAACAAGGGTCTAGCATGTGCAAAATTGCAAGAACAAGGGCCCAGCGTGTGCAAAATAAAAAGAACAAGGGCATAGCGTGTGCAAAATAGCAAGAACAAGGGTCTAGCGTATGCAAAATAAAAAGAACAAGGGCCTAGCGTGTGCAAAATAAAAAGAACAAGGGCCTAGCGTGTGCAAAATTGCAAGAATAAGGGCCTAGCGTGTGCAAAATTGCAAGAACAAGGGCCTAACGATTGCAAAATAGCAAGAGCAAGGGCCTAGCGTGTGCAAAAAATCAAGGACAAGGGCCTAGCGTTCGCGAAATAGCAAGAACAAGGGCCTAGCGTGTGCAAAATAAAAAGAACAAGGGCCTAGCGTGTGCAAAATAAAAAGAACAAGGGCCTAGCGTGTGCAAAATTGCAAGAACAAGGGCCTAGCGTGTGCAAAATTGCAAGAAAAAGGGCCTATCGAGTGCAAAATAGCAAGAGCAAGGGCCTAGCGTGTGCAAAAAATCAAGAACAAGGGCCTAGCGTTCGCGAAATAGCAAGAACAAGGGCCTAGCGTGTGCAAAATAAAAAGAACAAGGGTCTAGCATGTGCAAAATTGCAAGAACAAGGGCGTAGCGTGTGCAAAATAAAAAGAACAAGGGCATAGCGTGTGCAAAATAGCAAGAACAAGGGCCTAGCGTGTGCAAAATAAAAATAACAAGGGCATAGCGTGTGCAAAATAAAAAGAACAAGGGCCTAGTGTGTGCAAAATTGCAAGAACAAGGGCCTAGCGTGTGCAAAATTGCAAGAACAAGGGCCTAGCGAGTGCAAAATAGCAAGAGCAAGGGCCTAGCGTGTGCAACAAATCAAGAACAAGGGCCTAGCGTTCGCAAAAGAGCAAGAACAAGTGGTAAGCGTGTGCAAAATAAAAAGAAAAAGGGCATAGCGTGTGCAAAAAAAAAAGAACAAGGGCATAGCGTTGGCAAAATAGCAACAACAAGGGCCTAGCGTGTGCAAAATATAAAGAACAAGGGCCTAGCGTGTGCAAAATAAAAAGAACAAAGGCCTAGCGTGTGCAAAATTGAAAGAACAAGGGCCTAGCGTGTGCAAAATTGCAATAACAAGGGCCTAGCGAGTGCAAAATAGCAAGAGCAAGGGCCTAGCGTGTGCAAAAAATCTAGAACAAAGGCCTAGTGTTCACGAAATAGCAAGAGCAAGGGCCTAGCGTGTGCAAAATAAAAAGAACAAGGGTCTAGCATGTGCAAAATTGCAAGAACAAGGGCCTAGCGTGTGCGAAATAAAAAAAACAAGGGCCTAGCGTGTGCAAAATAAATAGAACAAGGGCCTAGCGTGTGCAAAATTGCAAGAACAAGGGCCTAGCGTGTGCAAAATTGCAGGAACAAGGGCCTAGCGAGTGCAAAATAGCAATAGCAAGGGCCTAGCGTGTGCAAAATAAAAAGAACAAGGGTCTAGCATGTGCAAAATTGCAAGACGAAGGGCCCAGCGTGTGCAAAATAAAAAGAACAATGGCATAGCCTGTGCAAAATAAAAAGAACAAGGGCCTAGCATTCGCGAAATAGCAAGAGCAAGGGCCTAGCGTGTGCAAAATAAAAAGAACAAGGGCCTAGCGTGTGCAAAATAAAAAGAACAAGGGCGTAGCGTGTGCAAAATTGCAAGAACAAGGGCCTAGCGTGTGCAAAATTGCAAGAACAAGGGCCTAGCGAGTGCAAAATAGCAAGAGCAAGGGCCTAGCGTGTGCAAAAAACCAAGAACAAGGGCCTAGCGTTCAGGAAATAGCAAGAACAAGAGCCTAGCATGTGCAAAATAAAAAGAATAAGGGTCTAGCATGTGCAAAACTGCAAGAACAAGGGCCTAGCGTGTGCAAAATAAAAAGAACAAGGGCATAGCGTGTGCAAAATAGCAAGAACAAGGGCCTAGCGTGTGCAAAATAGAAAGAACAAGGGCCTAGCGTGTGCAAAATTGCAAGAACAAGGGCCTAGCGTGTGCAAAATTGCAAGAACAAGGGCCTAGCGAGTGCAAAATAGCAAGAGCAAGGGCCTAGCGTGTGCAAAATAAAAAGAAAAAGGGTCTAGCATCTGCAAAATTGCAAGAACAAAGGCCTAGCGTGTGCAAGCTAAAAAGAACTAGGGCATAGAGTGTGCAAAATAGCAAGAACAAGGGCCTAGCGTATGCAAAACTGCAAGAACAAGGGCCTAGCGTGTGCAAAATAGCAAGATCAAGGGCCTAGCGTGTGCAAAATAAAAAGAACAAGGGTCTAACATGTGAAAAATTGCAAGAACAAGGGCCCAGCGTGTGCAAAATAAAAAGAACAAGGGCATAGCGCGCGCAAAATAGCAAGAACGAAGGCGTAGCGTATGCAAAATAAAAAGAACAAGGGCCTAGCGTGTGCAAAATAAAAAGAACAAGGGCCTAGCGTGTGCAAAATTGCAAGAACAAGGGCCTAGCGTGTGCAAAATTGCAAGAATAAGGGTCTAGCGAGTGCAAAATAGCAAGAGCAAGGGCCTAGCGTGTGCAAAAAATCAAGAACAAGGGCCTAGCGTTCGCGAAATAGCAAAAACAAGGGCCTAGCGTGTGCAAAAAAAAAAGAACAAGGGTCTAGTAT
This sequence comes from Closterium sp. NIES-65, assembly GCA_948144175.1. Lineage (NCBI taxonomy): Eukaryota > Viridiplantae > Streptophyta > Zygnematophyceae > Desmidiales > Closteriaceae > Closterium > Closterium sp. NIES-65. The sequence continues at coordinate 8,252 of CANXME010001174.1, forward strand.
GTGCAAAATTGCAAGAACAAGGGCCTAGCGTGTGCAAAATAAAAAGAACAAGGGCCTAGCGTGTGCAAAATAAAAAGAACAAGGGCCTAGCGTGTGCAAAATTGCAAGAACAAGGGCCTAGCCTGTGCAAAATTCAAAGAAAAAGGGCCTAGCGAGTGCAAAATTGCAAGAGCAAGGGCCTAGCGTGTGCAAAAAACCAAGAACAAGGGCCTAGCGTTCGCAAAATAGCAAGAACAAGGGCCTAGCGTGTGCAAAATAAAAAGAACAAGGGTCTACCATGTGCAAAATTGCAAGAACAAGGGCCTAACATGTGCAAAATAAAAAGAACAAGGGCATAGCGTGTGCAAAATAGCAAGAACAAAGGCCTAGCGTGTGCAAAATAAAAAGAACAAGGGCCTAGCGTGTGCAAAATTGCAAGAACAAGGGCCTAGCATGTGCAAAATAAAAAAAAACAAGGGCCTAGCGTGTGCAAAATAAAAAAAAAAAGGGCCTAGCGTGTGCAAAGTTGCAAGAACAAGGGCCTAGCGTGAGCAAAATTGCAAGAACAAGGGCCTAGCGAGTGCAAAATAGCAAGAGCAAGTGCCTAGCGTGTGCAAAATAAAAAGAACAAGGGTCTAGCATGTGCAAAATTGCAAGAAGAAGGGCCTAGCGTGTGCAAAATAAAAAGAACAAGGGCATAGCGTGTGCAAAATAGCAAGAACAAGGGTCTAGCGTATGCAAAATAAAAAGAACAAGGGCCTAGCGTGTGCAAAATAAAAAGAACAAGGGCCTAGCGTGTGCAAAATTGCAAGAACAAGGGCCTAGCATGTGCAAAATTGCAAGAACAAGGGCCTAACGAGTGCAAAATAGCAAGAGCAAGGGCCTAGCGTGTGCAAAAAATCAAGAACAAGGGACTAGCGTTCGCGAAATAGCAAGAACAAGGGCCTAGCGTGTGCAAAATAAAAAGAACAAGGGCCTAGCGTGTGCAAAATAAAAAGAACAAGGGCCTAGCGTGTGCAAAATTGCAAGAACAAGGGCCTAGCGTGTGCAAAATTGCAAGAACAAGGGCCCAGCGTGTGCAAAATAAAAAGAACAAGGGCATAGCGTGTGCAAAATAGCAAGAACAAGGGTCTAGCGTATGCAAAATAAAAAGAACAAGGGCCTAGCGTGTGCAAAATAAAAAGAACAAGGGCATAGCGTGTGCAAAATAGCAAGAACAAGGGTCTAGCGTATGCAAAATAAAAAGAACAAGGGCCTAGCGTGTGCAAAATAAAAAGAACAAGGGCCTAGCGTGTGCAAAATTGCAAGAACAAGGGCCTAGCATGTGCAAAATTGCAAGAACAAGGGCCTAACGAGTGCAAAATAGCAAGAGCAAGGGCCTAGCGTGTGCAAAAAATCAAGAACAAGGGCCTAGCGTTCGCGAAATAGCAAGAACAAGGGCCTAGCGTGTGCAAAATAAAAAGAACAAGGGCCTAGCGTGTGCAAAATAAAAAGAACAAGGGCCTAGCGTGTGCAAAATTGCAAGAACAAGGGCCTAGCGTGTGCAAAATTGCAAGAGAAAGGGCCTAGCTAGTGCAAAATAGCAAGAGCAAGGGCCTAGCGTGTGCAAGCTAAAAAGAACTAGGGCATAGAGTGTGCAAAATAGCAAGAACAAGGGCCTAGCGTGTGCAAAATAAAAAAAACAAGGGCCTAGCATGTGCAAAAAAAAAAAAACAAGGGCCTAGCGTGTGCAAAATGAAAAGAACAAGGGTCTAGCATGTGCAAAATTGCAAGAACAAGGGCCCAGCGTGTGCAAAATAAAAAGAACAAGGGCATAGCGTGTGCAAAATAGCAAGAACAAGGGTCTAGCGTATGCAAAATAAAAAGAACAAGGGCCTAGCGTGTGCAAAATAAAAAGAACAAGGGCCTAGCGTGTGCAAAATTGCAAGAATAAGGGCCTAGCGTGTGCAAAATTGCAAGAACAAGGGCCTAACGATTGCAAAATAGCAAGAGCAAGGGCCTAGCGTGTGCAAAAAATCAAGGACAAGGGCCTAGCGTTCGCGAAATAGCAAGAACAAGGGCCTAGCGTGTGCAAAATAAAAAGAACAAGGGCCTAGCGTGTGCAAAATAAAAAGAACAAGGGCCTAGCGTGTGCAAAATTGCAAGAACAAGGGCCTAGCGTGTGCAAAATTGCAAGAAAAAGGGCCTAGCGAGTGCAAAATAGCAAGAGCAAGGGCCTAGCGTGTGCAAAAAATCTAGAACAAGGGCCTAGCGTTCGCGAAATAGCAAGAACAAGGGCCTAGCGTGTGCAAAATAAAAAGAACAAGGGTCTAGCATGTGCAAAATTGCAAGAACAAGGGCGTAGCGTGTGCAAAATAAAAAGAACAAGGGCATAGCGTGTGCAAAATAGCAAGAACAAGGGCCTAGCGTGTGCAAAATAAAAATAACAAGGGCATAGCGTGTGCAAAATAAAAAGAACAAGGGCCTAGTGTGTGCAAAATTGCAAGAACAAGGGCCTTGCGTGTGCAAAATTGCAAGAACAAGGGCCTAGCGAGTGAAAATAGCAAGAGCAAGGGCCTAGCGTGTGCAACAAATCAAGAACAAGGGCCTAGCGTTCGCAAAAGAGCAAGAACAAGTGGTAAGCGTGTGCAAAATAAAAAGAAAAAAGGGCATAGCGTGTGCAAAAAAAAAAGAACAAGGGCATAGCGTTGGCAAAATAGCAACAACAAAGGCCTAGCGTGTGCAAAATATAAAGAACAAGGGCCTAGCGTGTGCAAAATAAAAAGAACAAAGGCCTAGCGTGTGCAAAATTGAAAGAACAAGGGCCTACATGTGCAAAATTGCAATAACAAGGGCCTAGCGAGTGCAAAATAGCAAGAGCAAGGGCCTAGCGTGTGCAAAAAATCTAGAACAAAGGCCTAGTGTTCACGAAATAGCAAGAGCAAGGGCCTAGCGTGTGCAAAATAAAAAGAACAAGGGTCTAGCATGTGCAAAATTGCAAGAACAAGGGCCTAGCGTGTGCGAAATAAAAAAAACAAGGGCCTAGCGTGTGCAAAATAAATAGAACAAGGGCCTAGCGTGTGCAAAATTGCAAGAACAAGGGCCTAGCGTGTGCAAAATTGCAGGAACAAGGGCCTAGCGAGTGCAAAATAGCAATAGCAAGGGCCTAGCGTGTGCAAAATAAAAAGAACAAGGGTCTAGCATGTGCAAAATTGCAAGACGAAGGGCCCAGCGTGTGCAAAATAAAAAGAACAATGGCATAGCCTGTGCAAAATAAAAAGAACAAGGGCCTAGCGTTCGCGAAATAGCAAGAGCAAGGGCCTAGCGTGTGCAAAATAAAAAGAACAAGGGCCTAGCGTGTGCAAAATAAAAAGAACAAGGGCGTAGCGTGTGCAAAATTGCAAGAACAAGGGCCTAGCGTGTGCAAAATTGCAAGAACAAGGGCCTAGCGAGTGCAAAATAGCAAGAGCAAGGGCCTAGCGTGTGCAAAAAATCAAGAACAAGGGCCTAGCGTTCAGGAAATAGCAAGAACAAATGCCTAGCATGTGCAAAATAAAAAGAATAAGGGTCTAGCATGTGCAAAACTGCAAGAACAAGGGCCTAGCGTGTGCAAAATAAAAAGAACAAGGGCATAGCGTGTGCAAAATAGCAAGAACATGGGCCTAGCGTGTGCAAAATAAAAAGAACAAGGGCCTAGCGTGTGCAAAATTGCAAGAACAAGGGCCTAGCGTGTGCAAAATTGCAAGAACAAGGGCCTAGCGAGTGCAAAATAGCAAGAGCAAGGGCCTAGCGTGTGCAAAAAATCAAGAACAAGGGCCTAGCGTTCGCAAAATAGCAAGAACAAGGGCCTAGCGTGTGCAAAATAAAAAGAACAAGGGTCTACCATGTGCAAAATTGCAAGAAAAAGGGCCTAGCATGTGCAAAATAAAAGGAACAAGGGCATAGCGTGTGCAAAATAGCAAGAACAAGGGCCTAGCGTGTGCAAAATAAAAAGAACAAGGGCATAGCATGTGCAAAATAAAAAGAACAAGGGCCTAGTGTGTGCAAAATTGCAAGAACAAGGGCCTAGCAAGTGCAAAATAGCAAGAGCAAGGGCCTAGCGTGTGCAACAAATCAAGAACAAGGGCCTAGCGTTCGCAAAGAGCAAGAACAAGTGCCTAGCGTGTGCAAAATAAAAAGAACAAGGGTCTAGCATGTGCAAAATTGCAAGAAGAAGGGCCTAGCGTGTGCAAAATAAAAAGAACAAGGGTCTAGCATGTGCAAAATTGCAAGAACAAGGGCCTAGCGTGTGCAAGCTAAAAAGAACTAGGGCATAGAGTGTGCAAAATAGCAAGAACAAGGGCCTAGCGTGTGCAAAATAAAAAAAAACAAGGGCCTAGCGTGTGCAAAATAAAAAAAACAAGGGCCTAGCGTGTGCAAAGTTGCAAGAACAAGAGCCTAGCGTGAGCAAAATTGCAAGAACAAGGGCCTAGCGAGTGCAAAATAGCAAGAGCAAGTACCTAGCGTGTGCAAAATAAAAAGAACAAGGGTCTAGCATGTGCAAAATTGCAAGAAGAAGGGCCTAGCGTGTGCAAAATAAAAAAAACAAGGGCATAGCGTGTGCAAAATAGCAAGAACAAGGGTCTAGCGTATGCAAAATAAAAAGAACAAGGGCCAAGCGTGTGCAAAATAAAAAGAACAGGGGCCTAGCGTGTGCAAAATTGCAAGAACAAGGGCCTAGCATGTGCAAAATTGCAAGAACAAGGGCCTAACGAGTGCAAAATAGCAAGAGCAAGGGCCTAGCGTGTGCAAAAAATCAAGAACAAGGGCCTAGCGTTCGCGAAATAGCAAGAACAAGGGCCTAGCGTGTGCAAAATAAAAAGAACAAGGACCTAGCGTGTGCAAAATAAAAAGAACAAGGGCCTAGCGTGTGCAAAATTGCAAGAACAAGGGCCTAGCGTGTGCAAAATTGCAAGAAAAAGGGCCTAGCGAGTGCAAAATAGCAAGAGCAAGGGCCTAGCGTGTGCAAAAAATCAAGAACAAGGGCCTAGCGTTCGCAAAATATCAAGAACAAGGGCCTATCGTGTGCAAAATAAAAAGAACAAGTGTCCAGCATGTGCAAAATTGCAAGAACAAGGGCCTAGCGTGTGCAAAATAAAAAGAACAAGGGTCTAGCATGTGCAAAATTGCAAGAAGAAGGGCCCAGCGTGTGCAAAATAAAAAGAACAAGAGCATAGCCTGTGCAAAATAGATAGAACAAGGGCCTAGCGTATGCAAAATAAAAAGAACAAGGGCCTAGCGTGTGCAAAATAAAAAGAACAAGGGCGTAGGGTGTGCAAAATTGCAAGAACAAGGGCCTAGCGTGTGCAAAATTGCAAGAACAAGGGCCTAGCGAGTGCAAAATAGCAAGAGCAAGGGCCTAGCGTGTGCAAAAAATCAAGAACAAGGGCCTAGCGTTCGCGAAATAGCAAGAACAAGGGCCTAGCGCGTGCAAAAAAAAAAGAACAAGGGTCTAGTATGTGCAAAATTGCAAGAACAAGGGCCTAGCGTGTGCAAAAAAACAATAGCAAGGGCCTAGCGTGTGCAAAATAAAAAGAACAAGGGTCTAGCATGTGCAAAATTGCAAGAAGAAGGGCCCAGCGTGTGCAAAATAAAAAGAACAAGGGCATAGTATGTGCAAAATAGCAAGAACAAGGGCCTAGCGTTTGCAAAATAAAAAGAACAAGGGCCTAGCGTGTGCAAAATAAAAAGAACAAGGGCGTAGCGTGTGCAAAATTGCAAGAACAAGGGCCTAGCGTGTGCAAAATTGCAAGAATAAGGGCCTAGCGAGTGCAAAATAGCAAGAGCAAGGGCCTAGCGTGTGCAAAAAATCAAGAACAAGGGCCTAGCGTTCGCAAAATAGCAAGAACAAGGGCCTAGCGTGTGCAAAAAAAAAAGAACAAGGGTCTAGTATGTGCAAAATTGCAAGAACAAGGGCCTAGCGTGTGCAAAATAAAAAGAACAAGGGCCTAGCGTGTGCAAAATAAAAAGAACAAGGGCCTAGCGTGTGCAAAATAAAAAGAACAAGGGTCTAGCATGTGCAAAATTGCAAGAACAAGGGCCTAGCGTGTGCAAAATAAAAAGAACAAGGGTCTAGCGTGTGCAAAATAGCAACAACAAGGGCCTAGCGTGTGCAAAATAAAAAGAACAAGGGCCTAGTGTGTGCAAAATAAAAAGAAGAAGGGCCTAGCGTGTGCAAAATTGAAAGAACAAGAGCCTAGAGTGTGCAAAATTGCAAGAACAAGGGCCTAGCGAGAGCAAAATAGCAAGAGCAAGGGCCTAGCGTGTGCAAAAAATCAAGAACAAGGGCCCAGCGTTCTCGAAATAGCAAGAGCAAGGGCCTAGCGTGCGCAAAATAAAAAGAAGAAGGGTCTAGCATCTGCAAAATTGCAAGAACAAGGGCCTAGCGTGTGCAAGCTAAAAAGAACTAGGGCATAGAGTCTGCAAAATAGCAAGAACAAGAGCCTAGCGTGTGCAAAATAAAAAAAACAAGGGCCTAGTGTGTGCAAAATAAAACGAACAAGGGCCTAGCATGTGCAAAACTGCAAGAACAAGGGCCTAGCGTGTGCAAAATAGCAAGAGCAAGGGCCTAGCGTGTGCAAAATAAAAAGAACAAGGGTCTAACATGTGAAAAATTGCAAGAACAAGGGCCCAGCGTGTGCAAAATAAAAAGAACAAGGGCATAGCGTGTGCAAAATAGCAAGAACGAAGGCCTAGCGTATGCAAAAAAAAAAGAACAAGGGCCTAGCGTGTGCAAAATAAAAAGAACAATGGCCTAGCGTGTGCAGAATTGCAAGAACAAGGGCCTAGCGTGTGCAAAATTGCAAGAATAAGGGTCTAGCGAGTGCAAAATAGCAAGAGCAAGGGCCTAGCGTGTGCAAAAAATCAAGAACAAGGGCCTAGCGTTCGCGAAATAGCAAAAACAAGGGCCTAGCGTGTGCAAAAAAAAAAAAGAACAAGGGTCTAGTATGTGCAAAATTGCAAGAACAAGGGCCCAGCGTGTGCAAAATAAAAAGAACAAGGGCCTAGCGTGTGCAAAATAAAAAGAACAAGGGCCTAGCGTGTGCAAAATTGCAAGAACAAGGGCCAAGCGTGTGCAAAATTCGAAGAAAAAAGGCCTAGCGAGTGCCAATTTGCAAGAGCAAGGGCCTAGCGTGTGCAAAAAATCAAGAACAAGGGCCTAGCGTGTGCAAAATAAAAAGAACAAGGGTCTACCATGTGCAAAATTGCAAGAACAAGGGCCTAGCATGTGCAAAATAAAAAGAACAAGGGCATAGCGTGTGCAAAATAGCAAGAACAAGGGCCTAGCGTGTGCAAAATAAAAAGAACAAGGGTCTACCATGTGCAAAATTGCAAGAACAAGGGCCTAGTGTGTGCAAAATTGCAAGAACAAGGGCCTAGCGTGTGCAAAATAAAAAGAACAAGGGCATAGCATGTGCAAAATAAAAAGAACAAGGGCCTAGTGTGTGCAAAATTGCAAGAACAAGGGCCTAGCATGTGCAAAATTGCAAGAATAAGGGCCTAGCGATTGCAAAATAGCAAGAGCAAGGGCCTAGCGTGTGCAAACAATCAAGAACAAGGGCCTAGCGTTCGCGAAATAGCAAAAACAAGGGCCTAGCGTGTGCAAAATAAAAAGAACAAGGGCCTAGTATGTGCAAAATTGCAAGAACAAGGACCTAGCGTGTGCAAAATAAAAAGAACAAGGGCCTAGCGTGTGCAAAATAAAAAGAACAAGGGCCTAGCGTGTGCAAAATTGCAAGAACAAGGGCCTAGCGTGTGCAAAATTCAAAGAAAAAGGGCCTAGCGAGTGCAAAATTGCAAGAGCAAGGGCCTAGCGTGTGCAAAAAATCAAGAACAAGGGCCTTGCGTTCGCAAAATAGCAAGAACAAGGGCCTAGCGTGTGCAAAATATAAAGAACAAGGGTCTACCATGTGCAAAATTGCAAGAACAAGGGCCTAGCATGTGCAAAATAAAAAGAACAAGGGCATAGCGTGTGCAAAATAGCAAGAACAAGGGCCTAGCGTGTGCAAAATAAAAAGAACAAGGGCATAGCGTGTGCAAAAAAAAAGAACAAGGGCCTATTGTGTGCAAAATTGCAAGAACAAGGGCCTAGCGTATGCAAAATTGCAAGAACAAGGGCCTAGCGAGTGCAAAATAGCAAGAGCAAGGGCCTAGCGTGTGCAACAAATCAAGAACAAGGGCCTAGCGTGAGAAGAATTGAACGAGAATGAAATGAGTATGAACGAAGTGAGTACAAATAGGAAACCCTAATTGTGTTGTACCCCCTATGGGATACCCCACTATAGCCTACACAAACAAGTAAGCTATGTGTTCTGACACACCCCCATAGGCAAAGTGGGGGAGAACAAAGGGTCACAAGACCAGTCAAGCAAAGCAAAGCAAAGCTCAGGGTGGATCACAAAGTCACCACGCATTCCGAGCACAAGTTCAAAGGCCACAAGGCCAGTTCACATGCAAGATCATATATAGAGGTATACAAGAGTCAAGCAAGCAAGAGCAAGAGTATATATATGCGAAGGTACAAGCAAGGTCAAGAGGAGAGCAAGTGAGGCAAGACAGGCACAAGACCCAACTGCGTGCAGCAACGCTGATGATCACAAGGCGCAAGTGCCTTGGTGAAGACATCAGCAGTGTTGGCCTCAGAGGCCACGTACGCAAGTCGCAGCTGTCCACGCTGCTGTAGCTCACGAGCAAGAAAGTAGCGAAGAGCAATGTGCTTCGTTCTGTGCTCCAGTCGCTGCTCTCGACACAAGGCCAGCATGGCCTTGTTGTCTACGTACAGCACTGGAGGAGAACGAGGCTGCTCTCCAAGGTCGGTCAGCAGGTAGGTGAGCCAGCGTAACTCCTGTGCAGCCATAGCCCCAGCGTAGATCTCAGCCTCACAACTGGAGCCGAGAACAGAAGACGAGCGGGTAGCCCGCCACGAGACAGAGCCGGAACCAAGGCTGAAGGTGTAACCCTGTGACGACCGCTGCGTAGCCTGGTCGTCAGCCCAAGAAGCGTCTGCGTGCCCAGTGAGGACCACTGGACTGCGCCCTCCAAGCACTAGCCCCATGCCCGACGTACTGCACAAGTAGCGCAACACCCTCTTCGCTGCAGCCATGTGCTCTGGTCGGTGTCTCCCAGGAGCAACAAAGCGTGCGAGAATGCTAAGAGGGTATGCGAGGTCAGGTCGTGTGCAGGTCATCAGGTACATGAGGCAGCCAACAAGCTCTGCAAACGGGCCACTCGACTCTACGGACTCATCCGAAGGCAGAGCTGAGAGCGAGTGACGAGTAGGCAGAGGAGTGGCCTGAGGCGAGGAGTACGTGAAGCCGAAGCGCTGAAGGACCTGCTGCACCATGTGTGACTGAGTCAGGGTAATGGTGCGGCGTGCTCTGTCCCGGGTGATCTGCAAGCCAAGGTAGCTGCGCAGTTCACCCAGGTCAGTGCACGTGTGTCTCTTCTGCAGCTCGGACTTCACGTAGGCGAGTCCAGCAGTGTCAGCTGTGGCAAAGACCAAGTCGTCGACGTACACGAGGATGTAGAACGGCGGCAAAGAGGTGTCGGTGCGCAGAAACAGCGACGGGTCGGCAGTGGAAGGAGCAAACCCAAGTGCCGCTAGCGTAGTCCTCAGTGTGTCGTGCCACTCACGTGGCGCCTGGCGGAGACCGTAGACTGGACGCCGGAGACTCCACTGGGTACCAGGAGGGAAAGACCCAGTGAAGCCAGGTGGGCGACGCAGCCAGATCTCCTCGTGCAGGCTGCCCTGCAAGAAAGCTGTGCTGAAGTCGAGAGAGTGCAGCTCGTAGTCACGGTGAGCAGCAACGTGCAGCAGAACCCGAAGAGTGGTCATCTTCGGGGTGGGGGAGAAGGTCTGAAAGTAGTCAACCCCCTGCCGCTGACTGAAGCCACGAGCCACGTAACGCGCCTTGAAGACAGGCGGAGAACCCGGCGGCCGCTTCACCCTGAAAATCCACATGCCACTGACGATGTTCGCCCCAGGAGGGGGAACAGCGTCAACGTAGGTGCCTGTGGACTTCCAGGAAGCCATCTCTGCATCCATAGCTGCCTGCCACTGAGAGGAGTAGGGACCCTCTATCGCCTCCGCGTAAGAGCGCGGAGTCGGGATGTCTGGTGCATCCGGGTCTCCCTCAGGGGCTAGCAGTACAGACGCGAGACGAGGTGAAGCGGCGGCCAGACACTGGAACTCCTCCTGCCTGTCCTCAAGGACGTCCGTGCCAAGGGCACACTCACCCCCGACGGACGGAGGACAGGCGGACTCAGACTCAGTGACAAGACGAGCAGCGTAGTCTAGACGACAGCGCGCAGCAAAGTCGACAAGCTCAGTGACAAGGGCAGACGCAGCAGACGACTCGAAGGAGGGGTCAGTGACAGCAGTAGCCAGGAGACGCGTGACAGTAGGACTGGCAGCACGAAGAGAGTCCGACTCCGGGTCGGCAAGAGCAGGAAGAGAGGAAGCAGGAGGAGAAGGCAAAGGGGCACGCAGAGGAGCAGTGGACGGACGCAGTGACATCCGGTGCGTGCCAGGGACAGGAGGAGGACGCTGACGCGACCCGCGACCACTAGCGCGCTCAGTACGAACAGGCGACACAGGACGAGACGCAGGCTCACGACGCTCAGTAAGACCTCCAGTCGGACCAGCGTAGGGAGAAGGAGCAGGCAAAGGGGAGGCAGGCTGTAGCTGTGGCTGTGACCGGACAGGTTGCGGACCCTCTAAGGGAGGAGGAGGAGGTGTAAGACCAAGAACCTGCTGCAGGAGCGGAACGAAGTACGGTCGGGGCCGCGCGGCGACGCTAGAAACAGCAGGAACAGCACCAGTAGCCCCGGCAGGAGCACCCACTCCAGCAGCACCTCCAGCAGCACCACCAGAAGCTCCAGAACCCCCAGCCGCAGCACCAGGAGCACTGTCAGTCGGACCGCCAACGGCAGGCTCAGCGCCAACACCCTCAGCAGGACCAGCTCCAGGAGAACTCTCAGACCCAGCAGCTCCAGCACCCACAGTACGAGTACCGGCGGGACGCGCGGCAGCAGTACCCTCTGCAGTCGAAGAACCACCCGCACCAGCAGCACGCCTCCAGCGCCTGGCAAACCACTCACGCAGCTCCTGTGGGGAGAGTGGCTCCCGGCGAGACGAAGCACCCCCAGGCACAGCACCTCCAGGCTCAGAACCCCTAGACACAGCACCCCCAGGCACAGCACCCCCAGGCTCAGCAACCTCAGGCACAGCACCCCCAGGCGTAGCACCTCCAGGCTCAGCACCCCCAGGCACAGCACCCCCAGACTCGGCACCTCCAGGCTCAGCACCCCCAGGCACAGCACCCCCAGGCTCAGCACCCCCAGGCTCAGCACCCCCAGACTCGGCACCTCCAGGCTCAGCACCCCCAGACTCCGCACCCCCAGGCTCAGCTCCCGCAGCAGCACCAGAGTCACCAGTGACCTCGACAGGCTCGACCGCGTCTACCTGGGACACACCTGAAGGGGCAGGACCCTGAGGGGGGAGGGGGACTACCGGGGGGGGACCTGGTACCAAGAAGAGCGGGGGTGGGGGGAGGGACGGAGTGCGGTAGGGGAAGAGGCGGTAGTAGGGTACCGACTCGTCGAACGTGACGTCCTGGGAGGACAGAACACGTCGAGAGGTGGGGTGGTAAAACTGCCACCCAGGGGCGTCGGGGGGGAACCCCAGGAAGACGCAAGGAGAAGCACGAGGGGACAGCTTGTCCGCAGACAGGTCGCGAACAAACGCCCGAGATCCCCAGACCCGGAACGCCGACGCATCGCCAACCTTCCCCGTCCACAGCAGGGCTGGGGAGGTCTCCGGTCGAGAGACCCTGGGGTGGAGGTTGATCTGGTGCGCAGCGTAACTGACCGCAAACGGCCACAGAAAATGGGGAGCAGCCGCATGCATCATAGACGTACGAGCGACGTCCATGACCATGCCAATGCGGCGCTCAGCAATCCCATTCTGCTGTGGTGAGTCCGGAAGCGTGAAGGTCTGACGGATGCCTCGCGCACGACAGTAGGCACTCAGGAGGCCAGAGGAGAACTCTCCGCCTCTGTCCGAGTGCAGACGTAAAACAGGGAAGTCAGAGCCAAAGCTCCTCCGAAGCTGGAGACGAGCTGCGCGGATCCAGTCGATCAACACCTCAGTGACCTCACCCTTGCTGCGCAAGGGGAAGACTGTGGTGTAACGCGAGTAGTCGTCAACCACCAGCAGGAAGTAGCGCTCCTGACCCTGTCCACGGACGCGGGCTGGGCCCCACACGTCCATGTGAAGCGTCTGCAACGGGGCCTCTGTCGGAGGAAACTGGGAGGAGTGAGGGGCAGCACGCTGGCGCCCCTCGACACAGGGGACACAGGTGGGGCCAGGGCCCGGAGGAAGGGGAGGGAGAGACCGGGGAAGACCAGACACAAGGACTCGCGAGGCCATGCCTCTGAGCCGAAGCAGAGAGGGGTGGCCAAGGCGGTGGTGCCAGAGGAGGGTCTCGTGAGACAGACGACGACACGAGCAGGGGGCAGACTCAGGACCAGACCTGGACGCTGCAGCAAACACCTGACCAGACGAAGGGACCCTACCAGACTCAGCACCTGGAGGAGAAGCAGTGGTCAGTGTGTACAGGCTCGACCCTGGCCGACGTGTAAACGTAGCCAGGTGGCGACCTGTATCCGCCTCCGTGCAGTGGGTCACCCGCTGACGAGCAGGGGTGAACTGGTGGACACCCACATCCTGGAGGTCAGCACCACTCACCAAGTTCGTCGAGAACGAGGGGAGGTAGAGACCAGTCAGGGTGCCAGAGGGGGCCGCCGGACACGGGAGGACAGTGGAGAAGCGAGACATGACAGGCCCCCCAGAGGGGTCAGCCAGGGACACCGCAACCGGCCGACTCAGCGGCGTGAGAGTGGTGCGGTCCCTAAAGAAGGAGCGAGACGCTCCAGAGTCAAGGGTGAAGGTGTGAGAGGCCAAAGCCGACACAGTGCCTGAGAGGGCAGACTCACCAGCACCTGAGAGCACAGACGCACTGGCACCTAGAGCAGCAGCCTCACTAGTACCTGACGCGGCAGTACCAATGCCCGGGTCGGGCGGGAAACACCGGTAACAGTCATCCTCATCACTACCAGTCACAGCATACATAGCAGAGAGAATAGCATCAAAATCAAGATCATAAATAGCTACACCAGCCCTAGACAGCTCTCCCCAGCGGGGGATCTCAGCGGCCTCCGGAAACTGCTGACGCCAGGCGTCGGTCAGGCGGCCAAAGCAGCGGCGGGCTGTGTGGGCGCCTCCACACCTCTCCCCTGCACGGTCACCTGTGCGAAGAACGTAGGGGCAGGGACCAAGCGCACCACCACGCTGACGCTGCAAGTACCACTCACGGAGCTGCTGAGGGCCGGGGACGGTGCGAGAGCGCTGCTGCTGCTGTGGCTGCTGCTGCGGCTGCTGCTGCTGCTGCTGCTGGCGCTGACCACCCCCAGAGCTGCTCCGCTGGGACGAGCCACTCCGACCCCCGCCTCCACCGCCACCCCCGCCTCCACCGCCACCCCCGTCTCCACCGCCACCTCCCCCACCAGGACCGTCGCTCCCACTGCTCCCACCGCCTCCTCCGCTACCACCTCCGCCGCCACCTCCGCCTCCACCGCCGCCACCAGTACCTCCACTCCCGCCACCACCCCCACCGCCACCCCCACTCCCCCCGCCACCCCCACCGCCTCCTCCACCGCCCCCTCTAGCTCCACCCGCTCCCTTGCCCCCTTTGCCCTTGCCAGAGCGGCGTCTGCCGCTGGGGGCAGACGCCGCGCCGACCGACTCAAAACCAGTGAGGTCGGCCGCAGCGGCAGAGGCGACAGAGGGCAGCAGGGGGGAAGGACCACACCCCTCAAAGATGGGGGTGCGAGGGTCACCCCGAGAGGCCCCTACAGCGACAATACTCTTCTCAGCCGCTAGCAGGGACTCCTCAAGGAGATCGACAGTGAGAGTGGTGGGACAGACAGAGAGAAACTGGTCCCTAACGGCACGAAGGGACTCAGGGAGACGGGTGACGAGAAAGTAGAGAGTGATGTACATGGGAGGAGGGTACGCAGCGCGGAACTCAGCAGGAAGGGCAGCGCGGTAGCGGGTGTCACTAGCACGGAGGTGGGTAACGAGGTCAGCAACAGTGGGAAAGGAGGCGAGGTCAGGGAAGAGAAACGGTAGCATGAGGCGGCTAAGGGTAGCGGAGGAAGGGGAGGAGTAGCGTGCAACTACAGCGTCGTACAAGGCCTGAGCGGTCTTGCACTGACTAAAGTGGGCACGCTCAGAGGAAGGGAGGTGGCGACGCACAGCAAGACGTGCAGCAGCATCGCGGGTCGCCCACTTGGAGCGAACGGCAGAGTCAGCATCAGCAGGTGGGGCAGGGACAGCGCCAGAGACAAAGTCAAAGAGAGAGACCTCATCTATCGCATCACATAGTAAGTACAGCTGCAGGTCTTCAATCCAGACGGCAAAGTCAATGGCCCTCCCCTCAGCGTCAAAAGTAAGGACATTGGGGGTGGCCATGGCAGCAGCTGAAAGTCTCACCGGGCTGGGAGAGTCGGGTAGTGCAGCAGCAAAGGAACACAGCTCAGGAACAGCGGCACGGCTCGGGCGGCTCGGGTTGCTGGGGCGGCGCGGGCGGCTCGGGCGGCTCGGGCGGCTCGGGCGGCTCGGGCGGCTGGGGCGGCTCGGGCGGCTCGCGCGGCTCGGGCGGCTCGGGCGGCTCGGGCGGCTCGGGTTGCTGGGGCGGCGTGGGCGGCTCGGGCGGCTCGGGCTGCTGGGCTGTACGGGCGGCTCGTGCGGCGCTGGTGTCGCGACGGGCGGCTCACTGGCGGCTCGCGGGCAGCTGTACAGGCGGCTCAGGGACGGCGGCGCGGGCGGCTCAGGGAGCTCACGGGCGGCTGCGACGGGCGGCTCGCGGGCGTCGGGCGCTAGGGCGTTGGGGCGACGGCGGGCGGCGCTCAGGCGTTCGGGCGGGCGGCCGTAAGGGCGAAAGGGCGGTCGGCGCTCGGGCGCTAGGGCGGGCGGCCGGCCGTCAGGGCGCTTGGGCGAGGGGCGCACGGGCGCTAGGGCGGGCGGCCGTCAGGGCGCTAGGGCGAGCGGCGCTCGGGCGCTAGGGCGGGCGGCCGTCAGGGCTCTAGGGCGGGCGGCGCTCGGGCGCTAGGGCGGGCGGCGCTCGGGCGCTAGGGCGGGCGGCGCTCGGGCGCTAGGGCGGGCGGCGCTCGGGTGCTGGGGCGGGCGGCCGTCAGGGCGCTAGGGCGGGCGGCCGTCATGGCGCTAGGGCGGTTGGCGCTCTGGCGCTAGGGCGGGCGGCCGTCAGGGCGCTAGGGCGGGCGGCCGTCAGGGCGCTAGGGCGGGCGGCCGTCAGGGCACTAGGGCGGGCGGCCGTAAGAGGAGGGAGCGGCGGGAGCGCGACGGTAGGGGCGACACGCAGGGTCGCTAAAAAAAAGAACGCGCGCCTCGGGGCGCGCTTCGGTGGGCCCTAGGAACAGTCCCTAGGAGGGGATCTGCTCTGATTCCATGAGAAGAATTGAACGAGAATGAAATGAGTATGAACGAAGTGAGTACAAATAGGAAACCCTAATTGTGTTGTACCCCCTATGGGATACCCCACTATAGCCTACACAAACAAGTAAGCTATGTGTTCTGACATAGCGTTCGCAAAAGAGCAAGAACAAGTGCCTACCGTGTGCAAAATAAAAAGAACAAGGGCCCAGCGTGTGCAAAATAAAAAGAACAAGGGCATAGCGCGTACAAAATAGCAAGAACAAGGGCCTAGCGTATGCAAAATAAAAAGAACAAGGGCCTAGCGTATGCAAAATAAAAGCACAAGGGCCTAGCGTGTGCAAAATTGCAAGAACAAGGGCCTAGCGTGTGCAAAATTGCAAGAACAAGGGCCTAGCGAGTGCAAAATAGCAAGAGCAAGGGCCTAGCGTGTGCAAAAAATCAAAAACAAGGGCCTAGCGTTCGCAAAATAGCAAGAACAAGGGCCTAGCGTGTGCAAAAAAAAAAGAACAAGGGTCTAGTATGTGCAAAATTGCAAGAACAAGGGCATAGCGTGTGCAAAATAAAAAGAACAAGGGCCTAGCGTGTGCAAAAAAAAAAGCAGAAGGGCCTAGCGTGTGCAAAATTGCAAGAACAAGGGCCTAGCGAATGCAAAATAGCAAGAGCAAGGGCCTAGCGTGTGCAAAATAAAAAGAACAAGGGTCTAGCATGTGAAAAATTGCAAGAACAAGGGCCCAGCGTGTGCAAAATAAAAAGAACAAGGGCATAGCGTGTGCAAAATAGCAAGAACGAGGGCCTAGCTTATGCAAAATAAAAAGAACAAGGGCCTAGCGTGTGCAAAATAAAAAGAACAAGGGCCTAGCGTGTGCAAATTTGAAAGAACAAGGGCCTAGAGTGTGCAAAGTTGCAAGAACAAGGGCCTAGCGAGTGCAAAATAGCAAGAGCAAGGGCCTAGCGTGTGCAAAAAATCAAGAACAAGGGCCTAGCGTTCGCGAAATAGCAAGAGCAAGGGCCTAGAGTGCGCAAAATAAAAAGAACAAGGGTCTAGCATGTGCAAAATTGCAAGAACAAGGGCCTAGCGTGTGCAAGCTAAAAAGAACTAGGGCATAGAGCGTGCAAAATAGCAAGAACAAGGGCCTAGCGTGTGCAAAATAAAAAAAACAAAGGCCTAGTGTGTGCAAAATAAAAAGAACAAGGGCCTAGCGTGTGCAAAACTGCAAGAACAAGGGCCTAGCGTGTTCAAAATTGCAAGAACAAGGGCCTAGCGAATGCAAAATAGCAAGAGCAAGGGCCTAGCGTGTGCAAGGTAAAAAGAACAAGGGTCTAGCATGTGAAAAATTGCAAGAACAAGGGCCCAGCGTGTGCAAAATAAAAAGAACAAGGGCATAGCGTGTGCAAAATAGCAAGAACGAGGGCCTGGCGTATGCAAAATAAAAAGAACAAGGGCCTAGCGTGTGCAAAATAAAAAGAACAAGGGCCTAGCGTGTGCAAAATTGCAAGAACAAGGGCCTAGCGTGTGCAAAATTGCAAGAATAAGGGCCTAGCGAGTGCAAAATAGCAAGAGCAAGGGCCTAGCGTGTGCAAAAAATCAAGAACAAGGGCCTAGCGTTCGCGAAATAGCAAAAACAAGGGCCTAGCGTGTGCAAAAAAAAAAAGAACAAGGGTCTAGTATGTGCAAAATTGCAAGAACAAGGGCCTAGCGTGAGCAAAATAAAAAGAACAAGGGCCTAGCGTGTGCAAAATAAAAAGAACAAGGGCCTAGCGTGTGCAAAATTGCAAGAACAAGGGCCTAGCGTGTGCAAAATTCAAAGAAAAAGGGCCTAGCGAGTGCAAAATTGCAAGTGCAAGGGCCTAGCGTGTGCAAAAAATCAAGATCAAGGGCCTAGCGTTCGCAAAATAGCAAGAACAAGGGCCTAGCGTGTGCAAAATAAAAGGAACAAGGGTCTACCATGTGCAAAATTGCAAGAACAAGGGCCTAGCATGTGCAAAAAAAAAAAAACAAGGGCATAGCGTGTGCAAAATAGTAAGAACAAGGGCCTAGCGTGTGCAAAATTCAAAGAAAAAGGGCCTAGCGAGTGCAAAATTGCAAGAGCAAGGGCCTAGCGTGTGCAAAAAATCAAGAACAAGGGCCTTGCGTTCGCAAAATAGCAAGAACAAGGGCCTAGCGTGTGCAAAAAAAAAAGAACAAGGGCCTAGCGTGTGCAAAATAAAAAGAACAAGGGCCTAGCGTGTGCAAAATTGCAAGAACAAGGGCCAAGCGTGTGCAAAATTCGAAGAAAAAAGGCCTAGCGAGTGCAAAATTGCAAGAGCAAGGGCCTAGCGTATGCAAAAAATCAAGAACAAGGGCCTAGCGTTCGCAAAATAGCAAGAACAAGGGCCTAGCGTGTGCAAAATAAAAAGAACAAGGGTCTACCATGTGCAAAATTGCAAGAACAAGGGCCTAGCATGTGCAAAATAAAAAGAACAAGGGCATAGCGTGTGCAAAATAGCAAGAACAAGGGCCTAGCGTGTGCAAAATAAAAAGAACAAGGGCATAGCATGTGCAAAATTGCAAGAACAAGGGCCTAGTGTGTGCAAAATTGCAAGAACAAGGGCCTAGCATGTGCAAAATTGCAAGAATAAGGGCCTAGCGAGTGCAAAATAGCAAGAGCAAGGGCCTAGCGTGTGCAAACAATCAAGAACAAGGGCCTAGCGTTCGCGAAATAGCAAAAACAAGGGCCTAGCGTGTGCAAAAAAAAAAGAACAAGGGTCTAGTATGTGCAAAATTGCAAGAACAAGGACCTAGCGTGTGCAAAATAAAAAGAACAAGGGCCTAGCGTGTGCAAAATAAAAAGAACAAGGGCCTAGCGTGTGCAAAATTGCAAGAACAAGGGCCTAGCGTGTGCAAAATTCAAAGAAAAAGGGCCTAGCGAGTGCAAAATTGCAAGAGCAAGGGCCTAGCGTGTGCAAAAAATCAAGAACAAGGGCCTTGCGTTCGCAAAATAGCAAGAACAAGGGCCTAGCGTGTGCAAAATATAAAGAACAAGGGTCTACCATGTGCAAAATTGCAAGAACAAGGGCCTAGCATGTGCAAAATAAAAAGAACAAGGGCATAGCGTGTGCAAAATAGCAAGAACAAGGGCCTAGCGTGTGCAAAATAAAAAGAACAAGGGCATAGCGTGTGCAAAAAAAAAAGAACAAGGGCCTAGTGTGCAAAATTGCAAGAACAAGGGCCTAGCGTGTGCAAAATTGCAAGAACAAGGGCCTAGCGAGTGCAAAATAGCAAGAGCAAGGGCCTAGCGTGTGCAACAAATCAAGAACAAGGGCCTAGCGTTCGCAAAAGAGCAAGAACAAGTGCCTAGCGCGTGCAAAATAAAAAGAACAAGGGCCCAGCGTGTGCAAAATAAAAAGAACAAGGGCATAGCGTGTACAAAATAGCAAGAACAAGGGCCTAGCGTATGCAAAATAAAAAGAACAAGGGCCTAGCGTGTGCAAAATAAAAAGAACAAGGGCCCAGCGTGTGCAAAATTGCAAGAACAAGGGCCTAGCGTGTGCAAAATTGCAAGAACAAGGGCCTAGCGAGTGCAAAATAGCAAGAGCAAGGGCCTAGCGTGTGCAAAAAATCAAGAACAAGGGCCTAGCGTTCGCAAAATAGCAAGAACAAGGGCCTAGCGTGTGCAAAAAAAAAAGAACAAGGGTCTAGTATGTGCAAAATTGCAAGAACAAGGGCCTAGCGTGTGCAAAATAAAAAGAACAAGGGCCTAGCGTGTGCAAAAAAAAAAAGAAGAAGGGCCTAGCGTGTGCAAATTGTTGGGTGCAAAATACTATTTTTGCACTGCAACTAGCCGCCTGCGTGATGTTATGCATTTTGTGTCTGTTCTGTGTGCATTCGTTTTCGCATTTCGTTTCGTGTGTTGTTGCTGTCGGATCATGTTCGGTCATGACGGATCATGACGAGTCATGTTCGTTCGCTCATGTCGGCTTATGTACGCTCATGTTTGTTTTCATCAACGAACATGTGCGCTCATGAAAGTTCTGTGCTTCATGAGTGTTCTGTGTTTCATGAATGGCGAGTTATTTTCATGAGAGCTGTTGTGAATGTCGAGTGTGTTTGAGTTAGGGGCTCGATTGTTTGACCAGCCCCGTTGACCATTTCGCGCTGGTCAATGAAAAAGTGCGCGAGGTCAGGACCCGCGCGTGGGGTCCTGACACGCGCGTGTGGTCGTGCAGGGCCCACGCGTGTGTCGCCACTGTTTCGATCGTGCACAGTGGGCACGATCGATACAGAACGGAGCGACATGATCGCTCCGTCACGCGCAGGACAACGCACGATCGCGTCAGCGATCGTCTTGTCCTGCACGACCGAGAAATATCTCGGTCGTGATGAGGGGCACGTGGGGCACGTGGGGCACGCGAGATTTTACGGTTGACTAACGGGATTTCGCGCTGACCAGGCGAGCAGGAAAATTCGCCAGAAAGTCGCGCTGCTTTGCGTCATTATTTCGACAGAGGCACAAAACGGTAAAGTCCGTTTGTAACTGAAGAAAACGGTAAACCCACACGAGTGTTCGTGATTTGTACACGAGCGATCATGAATGTTCACGAGGGGAGTCAGCAGGAGAATTTGGCAGCAGTGCAGTGGAAGACAGTTATTATACAGAGGCAGATCAAGCCAAATTCTGAAGCAGTTTTACAACCGTTTTCCATGACAGCAAAGCGAAGACCTGGACGACAGTTAGACAACTGTTTTGTGCGTTCTCCTTTGTGCACCTAGGACCTCTCTTATATGTGTGCTTGTATTTGCTTCCATCAACAATGCTTTCATTATTTTCAAGCTTACAATCTACTACTACGTATTGACGAGAGTAGATACACAACGAACTTCTGCCGAAACTCTGCTCTACCAGAACGCTCATTCTGCAAACTAAGTGTGGCATAACTACTCGCTTGTTTCACAAGTGATGTTAAGTGTTGCCTAGCTTATGTTTGTGGTTCTGAGTTGATCGCTTCCGCATAGTACTTAGACTTAACACGTGGTATCAGAGCTGGTCCTTAGCCATTCTCAACGTATCCATCGATGGGGTCGCCTGGAGAAGAAGGGAATTCAGCCCCCGCGAGTAGTGGTAACCAAGAATCTGGTGTCTCCGCGCCTAGGATAGCCCGGACGAGCCAGGGCCCGCTGCTAAGAGAGGTGTTGAAGAACTTCTCCGTCGACAAGTTTAGTGGAGAGGGCTATGACGACTGGTCTTGGAAGATGCAGCTGTATTTTCGGCAAATAGGTCTTTTAAAGCTTATGATAGGCAGCGAGAAACGACCTAGTGCCCCGGAGCTACAGAACGAGTGGGACGAACGTTCATCCGCCGGGTACTACATCTTGTCTCAAAGCCTAGATCTCGCTCAACGCCAACATATCATGCACCTTCTCCCGGAGGAAGAGTGTGGTCCTAAGGCATGGACCGTGCTCAAGGATCTCCATGCTCCCACATCAGTTGTAGCTACTCTCATGTTGGAGAGAGAGCTTTCCACCCTACGCCTCAGTGAAGGAGAACCCGTTCAGCCCATCCTAGACAAGTTGAGAGAACTCTACGCCAAGCTCGCCATCGCTGGAATCATCTACCCCGAGCAAACCAAGTGTGTAAAGATGTTGTCACTGCTGCCGGAATCTTGGATGATCTTCACGAGCGGCTTAAGCCTTCCCCAAAACCAGAGCCTCTGGACGTTGGAGTGGATCCGCACCAAGATACTTGAGGAGGACTTCCGGAGGCGCCAATTCAGGGGAAGTGAAGAGGGGAGCAGCAGCTATGCCATGCAAGGAGGCAAAGGGGGTAAAGGCAAGAAATGGCAAGGGGCGGGGAGGGGGGCTGCTAAGGATGAGGAGCCCTCAAGTCAGCAAGGTGGCAAGGGAACGGGACGTGGTGGAGGCCGTAGTGGCAAAGGGGGAGGAAAGGGAGGCGGGAAAATGGAGGGCAAGTGCTGGTATTGTGAGAAGGTGGGTCACCCTTGGTTTAAGTGTCGTTCTAAACCTTCATGGTGGACCCCCTCCAACAGGACCAAGGATGGGAGCGGCGCCGGAGCGGTAGCCGATGAAGAACCGGCTGAAAATGAGCAACGGGAAGCCGGTCAATTCTTCCACGTTGGGGAGCCAGAAGAGGAGGCGGTGATCGCCCATGCTGGAGCTTCACTGCACCCGCTCAACACGTGGATATTGGACACGGGAGCGGCATGGACCATGACTCCAAGGGCCGATCTCCTTGACAAGGTCGGGACCGCACCAATTGGTGAGGTGAAGTCGGCATCCGGGCACGCTCTCAAGGTGACGGGGGCAGGACGTGCTGCATTCAAGGGTGCCGACGGCAAGCCGGTGGTGTTGAGCGATGTGCTACTCGTCCCTGACCTCAAGGCGAATCTGATCTCCCTCAGGAAGCTGGGCAAATGTGGGGTCAGCACTTCCACCGATGGTGCCAAGACATTCACGGGACAGCTGGGAAAGCGAGTGTTGTGGGACCTTCACGAGAACCGCGACATTTGCAAGTCAATGTGGCAGCTGCCGGTGGTGTTATGGGGCAAGGAGGGTGGATCTGAGGGGGAGTGCAATGCTGTAGCTGCAGAGGAGCTGAAGGTTTCAGCAAGAAGCGGTGAAACGGACTGGATGACAGCCCACCGTCGCCTCGGGCACATAGCTATGCCCGCACTGCAGCAACTGCAAAAGGGGGAAGGGGTCAAGGGGCTGAAGCTGATTGGTGCAGCGGTCTCTCACAAGTGTGAAACTTGCATGCTAAGCAAGTTTACACGCTTCCCCTTTCATGCAACCGAGGGTGGCGGCAAGAAGCTCTTAGAGCTCGTGCACATGGATGTGGTGGGGCCGCTACCGGTGATAGGGGAACGGGGTGAGAAGTATTTTCTCACAATTGTTGATGATTGGAGCCGAGTGACTTGGACTTATCCAATCAAGAAGAAGGACCACGTGCCGTCCATCATACGTGACGATTGGCTGCCGTTGGTGGAGAAGCAGTCCGGGCACAAGGTGATGCGGATTAGGACTGACCGGGGTGGGGAGTTCCTTGAGGAGGAGCTGACTGCATGGCTGAAGAAGCAGGGCATCATCCGCGAGCTCACCACCTCATACACACCGCAGTCCAACGGCGTAGCTGAAAGGGCCAACCGCACGGTCTTGGAGACAGCACGTGCACTCCTCATTGAGTCGGGGTTGGGGAACTCCAAGTGGCCACATGCTGTGCGCCACGCCACGGTGGTGAAGAACCGGGTGTTCACCAACGTTGGTGGTGAGTCATGGGTCCCCATGGAGAGGTGGCTTGGGAGGAAGCCGCCCATTGACATGCTGCGTGTGTTTGGTTGCATGGCAATGGCTCACATTCCCAAAGCACACCGTAGTAAGTTGGGTGCAACGGCTGTTTGGTGTGTGCACTTGGGGTTGGCAGCGGAAAGCAAGGGGTGGCTGCTATGGGAGCCGAGCAAAGGAGTGGTGTTTGACAGCAGGGATGTCAAATTCATGGAGGACATCACCTATGGGAGCTGGTCCAAGCAGCCAAAGGAGAAAATCATGCAGCAGCTGGAGCAAGCAACGATGGGGTTTGATGCGGAGGAGTTGGTAGAGGAGGAAGGTGCAACGGCACTCGAAGAGGAGGGTGCAGCAGAGCTTCCTGTGGTCAAGGATGTGGAACCAATGGTTGCACCTGAACCACCCCACCCTATAACACGTGTGATTCCCCCCACTCTTCCCCCAAGAAGGACCCAAATCAAATCCCCTCCCACAGGTCGTGCTCTTTCACCCATGATTGCAAGCCAAATGCGAGCAGCCGCATTGAAGATGAGGAATTACGGAGGAGCAAGGGGAGAGCAGCAGCAACATGACGCATTGCTGGTGCTTCAAAGTAGCTGTGACTCTGATAAGGAAGAGGAGGAGGAAGTCTATTGCTTCATGGCACCCGCACCAACTCAACCGCTGAACATGGAAGAAGCGCTCAAAGGACCGGATAGGGACAAGTGGTTGGCGTCAATGGATGTTGAATACAAAAGCCAAATGGAAAATGGGACATGGGAGCTGGTGCCACTGCCTGAGGGGAAGAAAGCCATAAGCTGTGGCTGGATTCCAAGGATTAAAACTGACAACAAAGGAGCCGTGTCGGTCTACAAGAGCAGGCTGGTGGCAAGGGGTTACCAACAGAGAGAACGGGAGGACTTCAAGGAGACCTTTGCTGCAACTCCTAAGTCACCAACATTGTGTGTTCTCCTCGCAGGTGCAGCTGTGTGTGGGTGGGTGATAGTGCAGATGGACATCACCACAGCTTTCCTCTATGGGCTGATCGATGTGGAGGTGTTCATGTCACAGCCGCCAGGTTATGAAGACGGCACCGGGCGTGTGTGCAAGCTGAAGAAGGCCATCTACGGCCTCAAACAAGCACCACGCTGCTGGTACAAGAAGCTGTCATCTGTTCTAGAGGAGATAGGGTTCAGGGCGAGTGCATGTGACGAGGGCCTTTTCCTCATGGGGGAGAAAGAAAGCCTCGTCATGTTCCTGGTATACGTGGACGACATCCTCTTGTTTGGGAGCAGCAAGCAGGAGGTGATGAAGGTGCAGCAGAAGCTGATGCAAAACTTCAAGTGCAAGACTCTGGGGGAGGCGAACTACTACCTTGGGATGCACATCGAGAGGGATGTCAGCAATGGATGGGTGAAGCTGCACCAGGAGAAGTATATCAACGACATGGGGAGCAAGTATGAGATTGAGGTCGGAAGGAAAATTGTCACACCACTTCCATCCGAGTTCAAACTCGTCAAGGCTGGTGAGAATGAAGGGGTGGATCAGAGGGAGCAGGCTCGTTTTCAGTCAATGGTGGGGAGTTTGCTTTATGCAGCCGTACACACAAGGCCGGATGTCTCGTTTGCTGTGGGGCAGCTGGCTAGGGTGGTACAAAATCCCACCGAGGAGCAGGTGGATGCAGCTGAGCGCATCATCAAGTATTTGAACTCCTATCCCACTGTTGGAGTTCAATACTCGGCCGTGGCTCAAAAGAAGCAGAAAGGAGCAGAGGTTCTCAACGAGAAGGGGGAGCTTCTTGGGGACAGGGAGCTGTTTCTCACGGGGTTTGTTGATGCAACTTGGGCATCGGAAAAGGAGGACATGTCGTCAGTGGGAGGATATGTGTGCGTCATTGGTGGTGGGCCCGTGAGCTGGAGGTCAAAGAAACAGGTGGAAACGGCGGGTTCATCAGCTGAAGCAGAGTACATGTCAATGTACCATGCAGCCAAGGAGCTGATTTGGCTAAGGAAGCTGCTGGAGGAGATAGGGCATGAGCAGAAGACTGCCACACCGCTGTTTTGTGACAACTCCAGTGCCATAGCAATGTCCAAGAACGCTGTGCTGCATGGGCTCACCAAGCACATGCAGATCAAATGGCATTGGCTGCGGAAGGAGGTGCAGAGGGGATCAATCCAGCCCCTCTATGTGAAAACGCAGCAGCAGCCGGCAGATTTCCTCACGAAGCGGCTTGCTGAAGAACCCCACTGGCGCTGTGCTAAGTTGTGCGGTATGAGCCTTAACTAGGCTCGCGCAAAGGGAGTGCAAGCAGGCGACTGCTTGAGGGGGAGTTTGTTGGGTGCAAAATACTATTTTTGCACTGCAACCAGCCGCCTGCGTGATGTTATGCATTTTGTGTCTGTTCTGTGTGCATTCGTTTTCGCATTTCGTTTCGTGTGTTGTTGCTGTCGGATCATGTTCGGTCATGACGGATCATGACGAGTCATGTTCGTTCGCTCATGTCGGCTCATGTACGCTCATGTTTGTTTTCATCAACGAACATGTGCGCTCATGAAAGTTCTGTGCTTCATGAGTGTTCTGTGTTTCATGAATGGCGAGTTATTTTCATGAGAGCTGTTGTGAATGTCGAGTGTGTTTGAGTTAGGGGCTCGATTGTTTGACCAGCCCCGTTGACCATTTCGCGCTGGTCAATGAAAAAGTGCGCGAGGTCAGGACCCGCGCGTGGGGTCCTGACACGCGCGTGTGGTCGTGCAGGGCCCACGCGTGTGTCGCCACTGTTTCGATCGTGCACAGTGGGCACGATCGATACAGAACGGAGCGACATGATCGCTCCGTCACGCGCAGGACAACGCACGATCGCGTCAGCGATCGTCTTGTCCTGCACGACCGAGAAATATCTCGGTCGTGATGAGGGGCACGTGGGGCACGTGGGGCACGCGAGATTTTACGGTTGACTAACGGGATTTCGCGCTGACCAGGCGAGCAGGAAAATTCGCCAGAAAGTCGCGCTGCTTTGCGTCATTATTTCGACAGAGGCACAAAACGGTAAAGTCCGTTTGTAACTGAAGAAAACGGTAAACCCACACGAGTGTTCGTGAATTGTACACGAGCGATCATGAATGTTCACGAGGGGAGTCAGCAGGAGAATTTGGCAGCAGTGCAGTGGAAGACAGTTATTATACAGAGGCAGATCAAGCCAAATTCTGAAGCAGTTTTACAACCGTTTTCCATGACAGCAAAGCGAAGACCTGGACGACAGTTAGACAACTGTTTTGTGCGTTCTCCTTTGTGCACCTAGGACCTCTCTTATATGTGTGCTTGTATTTGCTTCCATCAACAATGCTTTCATTATTTTCAAGCTTACAATCTACTACTACGTATTGACGAGAGTAGATACACAACGAACTTCTGCCGAAACTCTGCTCTACCAGAACGCTCATTCTGCAAACTAAGTGTGGCATAACTACTCGCTTGTTTCACAAGTGATGTTAAGTGTTGCCTAGCTTATGTTTGTGGTTCTGAGTTAATCGCTTCCGCATAGTACTTAGACTTAACACGTGGTATCAGAGCTGGTCCTTAGCCATTCTCAACGTATCCATCGATGGGGTCGCCTGGAGAAGAAGGGAATTCAGCCCCCGCGAGTAGTGGTAACCAAGAATCTGGTGTCTCCGCGCCTAGGATAGCCCGGACGAGCCAGGGCCCGCTGCTAAGAGAGGTGTTGAAGAACTTCTCCGTCGACAAGTTTAGTGGAGAGGGCTATGACGACTGGTCTTGGAAGATGCAGCTGTATTTTCGGCAAATAGGTCTTTTAAAGCTTATGATAGGCAGCGAGAAACGACCTAGTGCCCCGGAGCTACAGAACGAGTGGGACGAACGTTCATCCGCCGGGTACTACATCTTGTCTCAAAGCCTAGATCTCGCTCAACGCCAACATATCATGCACCTTCTCCCGGAGGAAGAGTGTGGTCCTAAGGCATGGACCGTGCTCAAGGATCTCCATGCTCCCACATCAGTTGTAGCTACTCTCATGTTGGAGAGAGAGCTTTCCACCCTACGCCTCAGTGAAGGAGAACCCGTTCAGCCCATCCTAGACAAGTTGAGAGAACTCTACGCCAAGCTCGCCATCGCTGGAATCATCTACCCCGAGCAAACCAAGTGTGTAAAGATGTTGTCACTGCTGCCGGAATCTTGGATGATCTTCACGAGCGGCTTAAGCCTTCCCCAAAACCAGAGCCTCTGGACGTTGGAGTGGATCCGCACCAAGATACTTGAGGAGGACTTCCGGAGGCGCCAATTCAGGGGAAGTGAAGAGGGGAGCAGCAGCTATGCCATGCAAGGAGGCAAAGGGGGTAAAGGCAAGAAATGGCAAGGGGCGGGGAGGGGGGCTGCTAAGGATGAGGAGCCCTCAAGTCAGCAAGGTGGCAAGGGAACGGGACGTGGTGGAGGCCGTAGTGGCAAAGGGGGAGGAAAGGGAGGCGGGAAAATGGAGGGCAAGTGCTGGTATTGTGAGAAGGTGGGTCACCCTTGGTTTAAGTGTCGTTCTAAACCTTCATGGTGGACCCCCTCCAACAGGACCAAGGATGGGAGCGGCGCCGGAGCGGTAGCCGATGAAGAACCGGCTGAAAATGAGCAACGGGAAGCCGGTCAATTCTTCCACGTTGGGGAGCCAGAAGAGGAGGCGGTGATCGCCCATGCTGGAGCTTCACTGCACCCGCTCAACACGTGGATATTGGACACGGGAGCGGCATGGACCATGACTCCAAGGGCCGATCTCCTTGACAAGGTCGGGACCGCACCAATTGGTGAGGTGAAGTCGGCATCCGGGCACGCTCTCAAGGTGACGGGGGCAGGACGTGCTGCATTCAAGGGTGCCGACGGCAAGCCGGTGGTGTTGAGCGATGTGCTACTCGTCCCTGACCTCAAGGCGAATCTGATCTCCCTCAGGAAGCTGGGCAAATGTGGGGTCAGCACTTCCACCGATGGTGCCAAGACATTCACGGGACAGCTGGGAAAGCGAGTGTTGTGGGACCTTCACGAGAACCGCGACATTTGCAAGTCAATGTGGCAGCTGCCGGTGGTGTTATGGGGCAAGGAGGGTGGATCTGAGGGGGAGTGCAATGCTGTAGCTGCAGAGGAGCTGAAGGTTTCAGCAAGGAGCGGTGAAACGGACTGGATGACAGCCCACCGTCGCCTCGGGCACATAGCTATGCCCGCACTGCAGCAACTGCAAAAGGGGGAAGGGGTCAAGGGGCTGAAGCTGATTGGTGCAGCGGTCTCTCACAAGTGTGAAACTTGCATGCTAAGCAAGTTTACACGCTTCCCCTTTCATGCAATCGAGGGTGGCGGCAAGAAGCTCTTAGAGCTCGTGCACATGGATGTGGTGGGGCCGCTACCGGTGATAGGGGAACGGGGTGAGAAGTATTTTCTCACAATTGTTGATGATTGGAGCCGAGTGACTTGGACTTATCCAATCAAGAAGAAGGACCACGTGCCGTCCATCATACGTGACGATTGGCTGCCGTTGGTGGAGAAGCAGTCCGGGCACAAGGTGATGCGGATTAGGACTGACCGGGGTGGGGAGTTCCTTGGGGAGGAGCTGACTGCATGGCTGAAGAAGCAGGGCATCATCCGCGAGCTCACCACCTCATACACACCGCAGTCCAACGGCGTAGCTGAAAGGGCCAACCGCACGGTCTTGGAGACAGCACGTGCACTCCTCATTGAGTCGGGGTTGGGGAACTCCAAGTGGCCACATGCTGTGCGCCACGCCACGGTGGTGAAGAACCGGGTGTTCACCAACGTTGGTGGTGAGTCATGGGTCCCCATGGAGAGGTGGCTTGGGAGGAAGCCGCCCATTGACATGCTGCGTGTGTTTGGTTGCATGGCAATGGCTCACATTCCCAAAGCACACCGTAGTAAGTTGGGTGCAACGGCTGTTTGGTGTGTGCACTTGGGGTTGGCAGCGGAAAGCAAGGGGTGGCTGCTATGGGAGCCGAGCAAAGGAGTGGTGTTTGACAGCAGGGATGTCAAATTCATGGAGGACATCACCTATGGGAGCTGGTCCAAGCAGCCAAAGGAGAAAATCATGCAGCAGCTGGAGCAAGCAACGATGGGGTTTGATGCGGAGGAGTGGGTAGAGGAGGAAGGTGCAACGGCACTCGAAGAGGAGGGTGCAGCAGAGCTTCCTGTGGTCAAGGATGTGGAACCAATGGTTGCACCTGAACCACCCCACCCTATAACACGTGTGATTCCCCCCACTCTTCCCCCAAGAAGGACCCAAATCAAATCCCCTCCCACAGGTCGTGCTCTTTCACCCATGATTGCAAGCCAAATGCGAGCAGCCGCATTGAAGATGAGGAATTACGGAGGAGCAAGGGGAGAGCAGCAGCAACATGACGCATTGCTGGTGCTTCAAAGTAGCTGTGACTCTGATAAGGAAGAGGAGGAGGAAGTCTATTGCTTCATGGCACCCGCACCAACTCAACCGCTGAACATGGAAGAAGCGCTCAAAGGACCGGATAGGGACAAGTGGTTGGCGTCAATGGATGTTGAATACAAAAGCCAAATGGAAAATGGGACATGGGAGCTGGTGCCACTGCCTGAGGGGAAGAAAGCCATAAGCTGTGGCTGGATTCCAAGGATTAAAACTGACAACAAAGGAGCCGTGTCGGTCTACAAGAGCAGGCTGGTGGCAAGGGGTTACCAACAGAAAGAACGGGAGGACTTCAAGGAGACCTTTGCTGCAACTCCTAAGTCACCAAAATTGTGTGTTCTCCTCGCAGGTGCAGCTGTGTGTGGGTGGGTGATAGTGCAGATGGACATCACCACAGCTTTCCTCTATGGGCTGATCGATGTGGAGGTGTTCATGTCACAGCCGCCAGGTTATGAAGACGGCACCGGGCGTGTGTGCAAGCTGAAGAAGGCCATCTACGGCCTCAAACAAGCACCACGCTGCTGGTACAAGAAGCTGTCATCTGTTCTAGAGGAGATAGGGTTCAGGGCGAGTGCATGTGACGAGGGCCTTTTCCTCATGGGGGAGAAAGAAAGCCTCGTCATGTTCCTGGTATACGTGGACGACATCCTCTTGTTTGGGAGCAGCAAGCAGGAGGTGATGAAGGTGCAGCAGAAGCTGATGCAAAACTTCAAGTGCAAGACTCTGGGGGAGGCGAACTACTACCTTGGGATGCACATCGAGAGGGATGTCAGCAATGGATGGGTGAAGCTGCACCAGGAGAAGTATATCAACGACATGGGGAGCAAGTATGAGATTGAGGTCGGAAGGAAAATTGTCACACCACTTCCATCCGAGTTCAAACTCGTCAAGGCTGGTGAGAATGAAGGGGTGGATCAGAGGGAGCAGGCTCGTTTTCAGTCAATGGTGGGGAGTTTGCTTTATGCAGCCGTACACACAAGGCCGGATGTCTCGTTTGCTGTGGGGCAGCTGGCTAGGGTGGTACAAAATCCCACCGAGGAGCAGGTGGATGCAGCTGAGCGCATCATCAAGTATTTGAACTCCTATCCCACTGTTGGAGTTCAATACTCGGCCGTGGCTCAAAAGAAGCAGGAAGGAGCAGAGGTTCTCAACGAGAAGGGGGAGCTTCTTGGGGACAGGGAGCTGTTTCTCACGGGGTTTGCTGATGCAACTTGGGCATCGGAAAAGGAGGACATGTCGTCAGTGGGAGGATATGTGTGCGTCATTGGTGGTGGGCCCGTGAGCTGGAGGTCAAAGAAACAGGTGGAAACGGCGGGTTCATCAGCTGAAGCAGAGTACATGTCAATGTACCATGCAGCCAAGGAGCTGATTTGGCTAAGGAAGCTGCTGGAGGAGATAGGGCATGAGCAGAAGACTGCCACACCGCTGTTTTGTGACAACTCCAGTGCCATAGCAATGTCCAAGAACGCTGTGCTGCATGGGCTCACCAAGCACATGCAGATCAAATGGCATTGGCTGCGGAAGGAGGTGCAGAGGGGATCAATCCAGCCCCTCTATGTGAAAACGCAGCAGCAGCCGGCAGATTTCCTCACGAAGCGGCTTGCTGAAGAACCCCACTGGCGCTGTGCTAAGTTGTGCGGTATGAGCCTTAACTAGGCTCGCGCAAAGGGAGTGCAAGCAGGCGACTGCTTGAGGGGGAGTTTGTTGGGTGCAAAATACTATTTTTGCACTGCAACCAGCCGCCTGCGTGATGTTATGCATTTTGTGTCTGTTCTGTGTGCATTCGTTTTCGCATTTCGTTTCGTGTGTTGTTGCTGTCGGATCATGTTCGGTCATGACGGATCATGACGAGTCATGTTCGTTCGCTCATGTCGGCTCATGTACGCTCATGTTTGTTTTCATCAACGAACATGTGCGCTCATGAAAGTTCTGTGCTTCATGAGTGTTCTGTGTTTCATGAATGGCGAGTTATTTTC
Organism: Closterium sp. NIES-65; assembly: GCA_948144175.1. NCBI lineage: Eukaryota > Viridiplantae > Streptophyta > Zygnematophyceae > Desmidiales > Closteriaceae > Closterium > Closterium sp. NIES-65. The sequence continues at coordinate 39,430 of CANXME010001174.1, forward strand.
ATGAGAGCTGTTGTGAATGTCGAGTGTGTTTGAGTTAGGGGCTCGATTGTTTGACCAGCCCCGTTGACCATTTCGCGCTGGTCAATGAAAAAGTGCGCGAGGTCAGGACCCGCGCGTGGGGTCCTGACACGCGCGTGTGGTCGTGCAGGGCCCACGCGTGTGTCGCCACTGTTTCGATCGTGCACAGTGGGCACGATCGATACAGAACGGAGCGACATGATCGCTCCGTCACGCGCAGGACAACGCACGATCGCGTCAGCGATCGTCTTGTCCTGCACGACCGAGAAATATCTCGGTCGTGATGAGGGGCACGTGGGGCACGTGGGGCACGCGAGATTTTACGGTTGACTAACGGGATTTCGCGCTGACCAGGCGAGCAGGAAAATTCGCCAGAAAGTCGCGCTGCTTTGCGTCATTATTTCGACAGAGGCACAAAACGGTAAAGTCCGTTTGTAACTGAAGAAAACGGTAAACCCACACGAGTGTTCGTGAATTGTACACGAGCGATCATGAATGTTCACGAGGGGAGTCAGCAGGAGAATTTGGCAGCAGTGCAGTGGAAGACAGTTATTATACAGAGGCAGATCAAGCCAAATTCTGAAGCAGTTTTACAACCGTTTTCCATGACAGCAAAGCGAAGACCTGGACGACAGTTAGACAACTGTTTTGTGCGTTCTCCTTTGTGCACCTAGGACCTCTCTTATATGTGTGCTTGTATTTGCTTCCATCAACAATGCTTTCATTATTTTCAAGCTTACAATCTACTACTACGTATTGACGAGAGTAGATACACAACGAACTTCTGCCGAAACTCTGCTCTACCAGAACGCTCATTCTGCAAACTAAGTGTGGCATAACTACTCGCTTGTTTCACAAGTGATGTTAAGTGTTGCCTAGCTTATGTTTGTGGTTCTGAGTTAATCGCTTCCGCATAGTACTTAGACTTAACACAAATTTGAAAGAACAAGGGCCTAGAGTGTGCAAAATTGCAAGAACAAGGGCCTAGCGAGTGCAAAATAGCAAGAGCAAGGGCCTAGCGTGTGCAAAAAATCAAGAACAAGGGCCTGGCGTTCGCGAAATAGCAAGAGCAAGGGCCTAGAGTGCGCAAAATAAAAAGAACAAGGGTCTAGCATGTGCAAAATTGCAAGAACAAGGGCCTAGCGTGTGCAAGCTAAATAGAACTAGGGCATAGAGTGTGCAAAATAGCAAGAACAAGGGCCTAGCGTGTGCAAAATAAAAAAAACAAAGGCCTAGTGTGTGCAAAATAAAAAGAACAAGGGCCTAGCGTGTGCAAAACTGCAAGAACAAGGGCCTAGCGTGTGCAAAATTGCAAGAACAAGGGCCTAGCGAATGCAAAATAGCAAGAGCAAGGGCCTAGCGTGTGCAAAATAAAAAGAACAAGGGTCTAGCATGTGAAAAATTGCAAGAACAAGGGCCCAGCGTGTGCAAAATAAAAAGAACAAGGGCATAGCGTGTGCAAAATAGCAAGAACGAGGGCCTAGCGTATGCAAAATAAAAAGAACAAGGGCCTAGCGTGTGCAAAATAAAAAGAACAAGGGCCTAGCGTGTGCAAAATTGCAAGAACAAGGGCCTAGCGTGTGCAAAATTGCAAGAATAAGGGCCTAGCGAGTGCAAAATAGCAAGAGCAAGGGCCTAGCGTGTGCAAAAAATCAAGAACAAGGGCCTAGCGTTCGCGAAATAGCAAAAACAAGGGCCTAGCGTGTGCAAAACAAAAAAGAACAAGGGTCTAGTATGTGCAAAATTGCAAGAACAAGGGCCTAGCGTGTGCAAAATAAAAAGAACAAGGGCCTAGCGTGTGCAAAATAAAAAGAACAAGGGCCTAGCGTGTGCAAAATTGCAAGAACAAGGGCCTAGCGTGTGCAAAATTCAAAGAAAAAGGGCCTAGCGAGTGCAAAATTGCAAGAGCAAGGGCCTAGCGTGTGCAAAAAATCAAGAACAAGGGCCTAGCGTTCGCAAAATAGCAAGAACAAGGGCCTAGCGTGTGCAAAATAAAAGAACAAGGGTCTACCATGTGCAAAATAGCAAGAACAAGGGCCTAGCGTGTGCAAAATTCAAAGAAAAAGGGCCTAGCGAGTGCAAAATTGCAAGAGCAAGGGCCTAGCGTGTGCAAAAAATCAAGAACAAGTTCCTTGCGTTCGCAAAATAGCAAGAACAAGAACCTAGCGTGTGCAAAATAAAAAGAACAAGGGCCTAGCGTGTGCAAAATAAAAAGAACAAGGGCCTAGCGTGTGCAAAATTGCAAGAACAAGGGCCTAGCGTGTGCAAAATTCAAAGAAAAAGGGCCTAGCGAGTGCAAAATTGCAAGAGCAAGGGCCTAGCGTGTGCAAAAAATCAAAAACAAGGGCCTTGCGTTCGCAAAATAGCAAGAACAAGGGCCTAGCCTGTGCAAAATATAAAGAACAAGGGTCTACCATGTGCAAAATTGCAAGAACAAGGGCCTAGCATGTGCAAAATAAAAAGAACAAGGGCATAGCGTGTGCAAAATAGCAAGAACAAGGGCCTAGCGTGTTCAAAGTAAAAAGAACAAGGGCATAGCGTGTGCAAAAAAAAAAGAACAAGGGCCTAGCGTGTGCAAAATTGCAAGAACAAGGGCCTAGCGTGTGCAAAATTGCAAGAACAAGGGCCTAGCGAGTGCAAAATAGCAAGAGCAAGGGCCTAGCGTGTGCAACAAATCAAGAACAAGGGCCTAGCGTTCGCAAAAGAGCAAGAACAAGTGCCTAGCGTGTGCAAAATAAAAAGAAAAAGGGTCTAGCATCTGCAAAATTGCAAGAACAAGGGCCTAGCGTGTGCAAGCTAAAAAGAACTAGGGCATAGAGTGTGCAAAATAGCAAGAACAAGAGCCTAGCGTATGCAAAACTGCAAGAACAAGGGCCTAGCGTGTGCAAAATAGCAAGATCAAGGGCCTAGCGTGTGCAAAATAAAAAGAACAAGGGTCTAACATGTGAAAAATTGCAAGAACAAGGGCCCAGCGTGTGCAAAATAAAAAGAACAAGGGCATAGCGTGTGCAAAATAGCAAGAACGAAGGCCTAGCGTATGCAAAATAAAAAGAACAAGGGCCTAGCGTGTGCAAAATAAAAAGAACAAGGGCCTAGCGTGTGCAAAATTGCAAGAACAAGGGCCTAGCGTGTGCAAAATTGCAAGAATAAGGGTCTAGCGAGTGCAAAATAGCAAGAGCAAGGGCCTAGCGTGTGCAAAAAATCAAGAACAAGGGCCTAGCGTTCGCGAAATAGCAAAAACAAGGGCCTAGCGTGTGCAAAAAAAAAAGAACAAGGGTCTAGTATGTGCAAAATTGCAAGAACAAGGGCCTAGCGTGTGCAAAATAAAAAGAACAAGGGCCTAGCGTGTGCAAAATAAAAAGAACAAGGGCCTAGCGTGTGCAAAATTGCAAGAACAAGGGCCTAGCCTGTGCAAAATTCAAAGAAAAAGGGCCTAGCGTGTGCAAAATCGCAAGAGCAAGGGCCTAGCGTGTGCAAAAAATCAAGAACAAGGGCCTAGCGTTCGCAAAATAGCAAGAACAAGGGCCTAGCGTGTGCAAAATAAAAAGAACAAGGGTCTACCATGTGCAAAATTGCAAGAACAAGGGCCTAGCATGTGCAAAATAAAAAGAACAAGGGCATAGCGTGTGCAAAATAGCAAGAACAAAGGCCTAGCGTGTGCAAAATAAAAAGAACAAGGGCATAGCATGTGCAAAATAAAAAGAACAAGGGCCTAGTGTGTGCAAAATTGCAAGAACAAGGGCCTAGCGTGTGCAAAATTGCAAGAACAAGGGCCTAGCGAGTGCAAAATAGCAAGAGCAAGGGCCTAGCGTGTGCAAAAAAATCAAGAACAAGGGCCCAGCATTCCCGAAATAGCAAGAGCAAGGGCCTAGCGTGCGCAAAATAAAAAGAACAAGGGTCTAGCATCTGCAAAATTGCAAGAACAAGGGCCTAGCGTGTGCAAGCTAAAAAGAACTAGGGCATAGAGTGTGCAAAATAGCAAGAACAAGAGCCTAGCGTGTGCAAAATAAAAAAAACAAAGGCCTAGTGTGTGCAAAATAAAAAGAATAAGGGCCTAGCATGTGCAAAACTGCAAGAACAAGGGCCTAGCGTGTGCAAAATAGCAAGAGCAAGGGCCTAGCGTGTGCAAAATAAAAAGAACAAGGGTCTAACATGTGAAAAATTGCAAGAACAAGGGCCCAGCGTGTGCAAAATAAAAAGAACAAGGGCATAGCGTGTGCAAAATAGCAAGAACGAAGGCCTAGCGTATGCAAAAAAAAAAGAACAAGGGCCTAGCGTGTGCAAAATAAAAAGAACAAGGGCCTAGCGTGTGCAAAATTGCAAGAACAAGGGCCTAGCGTGTGCAAAATTGCAAGAATAAGGGTCTAGCGAGTGCAAAATAGCAAGAGCAAGGGCCTAGCGTGTGCAAAAAAATCAAGAACAAGGGCCTAGCGTTCGCGAAATAGCAAAAACAAGGGCCTAGCGTGTGCAAAAAAAAAAAAGAACAAGGGTCTAGTATGTGCAAAATTGCAAGAACAAGGGCCTAGCGTGTGCAAAATAAAAAGAACAAGGGCCTAGCGTGTGCAAAATAAAAATAACAAGGGCCTAGCGTGTGCAAAATTGCAAGAACAAGGGCCTAGCATGTGCAAAATAAAAATAACAAGGGCATAGCGTGTGCAAAATAGCAAGAACAAGGGCCTAGCGTGTGCAAAATAAAAAGAACAAGGGCATAGCATGTGCAAAATAAAAAGAACAAGGGCCTAGTGTGTGCAAAATTGCAAGAACAAGGGCCTAGCATGTGCAAAATTGCAAGAATAAGGGCCTAGCGAGTGCAAAATAGCAAGAGCAAGGGCCTAGCGTGTGCAAACAATCAAGAACAAGGGCCTAGCGTTTGCGAAATAGCAAAAACAAGGGCCTAGCGTGTGCAAAAAAAAAAGAACAAGGGTCTAGTATGTGCAAAATTGCAAGAACAAGGACCTAGTGTGTGCAAAATAAAAAGAAAAAGGGCCTAGCGTGTGCAAAATAAAAAGAACAAGGGCATAGCGTGTGCAAAATTGCAAGAACAAGGGCCTAGCGTGTGCAAAATTCAAAGAAAAAGGGCCTAGCGAGTGCAAAATTGCAAGAGCAAGGGCCTAGCGTGTGCAAAAAATCAAGAACAAGGGCCTTGCGTTCGCAAAATAGCAAGAACAAGGGCCTAGCGTGTGCAAAATATAAAGAACAAGGGTCTACCATGTGCAAAATTGCAAGAACAAGGGCCTAGCATGTGCAAAATAAAAAGAACAAGGGCATAGCGTGTGCAAAAATAGCAAGAACAAGGGCCTAGCGTGTGCAAAATAAAAAGAACAAGGGCATAGCTGTGCAAAAAAAAAAGAACAAGGGCCTAGTGTGTGCAAAATTGCAAGAACAAGGGCCTAGCGTGTGCAAAATTGCAAGAACAAGGGCCTAGCGAGTGCAAAATAGCAAGAGCAAGGGCCTAGCGTGTGCAACAAATCAAGAACAAGGGCCTAGCGTTCGCAAAAGAGCAAGAACAAGTGCCTAGCCTGTGCAAAAAAAAAAAGAACAAGGGCCCAGCGTGTGCAAAATAAAAAGAACAAGGGCATAGCGTGTACAAATAGCAAGAACAAGGGCCTAGCGTATGCAAAATAAAAAGAACAAGGGCCTAGCGTGTGCAAAATAAAAAGAACAAGGGCCTAGCGTGTGCAAAATTGCAAGAACAAGGGCCTAGCGTGTGCAAAATTGCAAGAACAAGGGCCTAGCGAGTGCAAAATAGTAAGAGCAAGGGCCTAGCGTGTGCAAAAAATCAAGAACAAGGGCCTAGCGTTCGCAAAATAGCAAGAACAAGGGCCTAGCGTGTGCAAAAAAAAAAGAACAAGGGCCTAGCGTGTGCAAAAAAAAAAAGAACAAGGGCCTAGCGTGTGCAAATTTGAAAGAACAAGGGCCTAGAGTGTGCAAAGTTGCAAGAACAAGGGCCTAGCGAGTGCAAAATAGCAAGAGCAAGGGCCTAGCGTGTGCAAAAAATCAAGAACAAGGGCCTAGCGTTCGCGAAATAGCAAGAGCAAGGGCCTAGAGTGCGCAAAATAAAAAGAACAAGGGTCTAGCATGTGCAAAATTGCAAGAACAAGGGCCTAGCGTGTGCAAGCTAAAAAGAACTAGGGCATAGAGCGTGCAAAATAGCAAGAACAAGGGCCTAGCGTGTGCAAAATAAAAAAAACAAAGGCCTAGTGTGTGCAAAATAAAAAGAACAAGGGCCTAGCGTGTGCAAAACTGCAAGAACAAGGGCCCTAGCGTGTGCAAAATTGCAAGAACAAGGGCCTAGCGAATGCAAAATAGCAAGAGCAAGGGCCTAGCGTGTGCAAAATAAAAAGAACAAGGGTCTAGCATGTGAAAAATTGCAAGAACAAGGGCCCAGCGTGTGCAAAATAAAAAGAATAAGGGCATAGCGTGTGCAAAATAGCAAGAACGAGGGCCTTGCGTATGCAAAATAAAAAGAACAAGGGCCTAGCGTGTGCAAAATAAAAAAGAACAAGGGCCTAGCGTGTGCAAAATTGCAAGAACAAGGGCCTAGCCTGTGCAAAATTGCAAGAACAAGGGCCTAGCGAGTGCAAAATAGCAAGAGCAAGGGCCTAGCGTGTGCAAAAAAATCAAGAACAAGGGCCTAGCGTTCGCGAAATAGCAAAAACAAGGGCCTAGCGTGTGCAAAAAAAAAAAGAACAAGGGTCTAGTATGTGCAAAATTGCAAGAACAAGGGCCTAGCGTGTGCAAAATAAAAAGAACAAGAGCCTAGCGTGTGCAAAATTGCAAGAACAAGGGCCTAGCGTGTGCAAAATTCAAAGAAAAAGGGCCTAGCGAGTGCAAAATTGCAAGAGCAAGGGCCTAGCGTGTGCAAAAAATCAAGAACAAGGGCCTAGCGTTCGCAAAATAGCAAGAACAAGGGCCTAGCGTGTGCAAAATAAAAAGAACAAGGGTCTACCATGTGCAAAATAGCAAGAACAAGGGCCTAGCGTGTGCAAAATTCAAAGAAAAAGGGCCTAGCGAGTGCAAAATTGCAAGAGCAAGGGCCTAGCGTGTGCAAAAAATCAAGAACAAGTTTCTTGCGTTCGCAAAATAGCAAGAACAAGAACCTAGCGTGTGCAAAATAAAAAGAACAAGGGCCTAGCGTGTGCAAAATAAAAAGAACAAGGGCCTAGCGTGTGCAAAATTGCAAGAACAAGGGCCTAGCGTGTGCAAAATTCAAAGAAAAAGGGCCTAGCGAGTGCAAAATTGCAAGAGCAAGGGCCTAGCGTGTGCAAAAAAATCAAAACAAGGGCCTTGCGTTCGCAAAATAGCAAGAACAAGGGCCTAGCCTGTGCAAAATATAAAGAACAAGGGTCTACCATGTGCAAAATTGCAAGAACAAGGGCCTAGCATGTGCAAAATAAAAAGAACAAGGGCATAGCGTGTGCAAAATAGCAAGAACAAGGGCCTAGCGTGTGCAAAGTAAAAAGAACAAGGGCATAGCGTGTGCAAAAAAAAAAAAGAACAAGGGCCTAGCGTGTGCAAAATTGCAAGAACAAGGGCCTAGCGTGTGCAAAATTGCAAGAACAAGGGCCTAGCGAGTGCAAAATAGCAAGAGCAAGGGCCTAGCGTGTGCAACAAATCAAGAACAAGGGCCTAGCGTTCGCAAAAGAGCAAGAACAAGTGCCTAGCGTGTGCAAAATAAAAAGAACAAGGGCCCAGCGTGTGCAAAATAAAAAGAACAAGGGCATAGCGTGTACAAAATAGCAAGAACAAGGGCCCATAGAACAAGGGCCTAGCGTATGCAAAATAAAAGAAACAAGGGCCTAGCGTGTGCAAAATAAAAAGAACAAGGGCCTAGCGTCGTGCAAAATTGCAAAGAACAAGGGCCTAGCGTGTGCAAATTGCAAGAACAAGGGCCTAGCGAGTGCAAAATAGCAAGAGCAAGGCCTAGCGTGTGCAAAACTCAAGAACAAGGGCCTAGCGTTCGCAAAATAGCAAGAACAAGGGCCTAGCGTGTGCAAAAAAAAAAGAACAAGGGTCTAGTATGTGCAAAATTGCAAGAACAAGGGCCTAGCGTGTGCAAAATAAAAAGAACAAGGGCCTAGCGTGTGCAAAAAAAAATAGAAGAGGGCCTAGCGTGTGCAATTTGAAAGAACAGGCCTAGAGTGTGCAAAAATTGCAAGAACAAGGGCCTAGCGAGTGCAAAATAGCAAGAGCAAGGGCCTAGCGTGTGCAAAAAATCAAGAACAAGGGCCTAGCGTTCGCGAAATAGCAAGAGCAAGGCCTAGCGTGTGCGAAATAAAAAGAACAAGGGTCTAGCATGTGCAAAATTGCAAGAACAAGGCCTAGCGTGTGCAAGCTAAAAAGAACTAGGGCATAGTGTGCAAAATAGCAAGAACAAGGGCCTAGCGTGTGCAAAATAAAAAAAACAAGGCCTAGCGTGTGCAAAAAAAAAAGAACAAGGGCCTAGCGTGTGCAAAACTGCAAGAACAAGGGCCTAGCGTGTGCAAAATTGCAAGAACAAGGGCCTAGCGAATGCAAAATAGCAAGAGCAAGGGCCTAGCGTGTGCAAATAAAAAGAACAAATGGTCTAGCATGTGAAAAATTGCAAGAACAAGGGCCTAGCGTGTGCAAAATAAAAAGAACAAGGGCATAGCGTGTGCAAAATAGCAAGAACAAGGGCCTAGCGTATGCAAAATAAAAAGAACAAGGGCCTAGCGTGTGCAAAATAAAAAGAACAAGGGCCTAGCGTGTGCAAAATTGCAAGAACAAGGGCCTAGCGTGTGCAAAATTGCAAGAAGGGCCTAGCGAGTGCAAAATAGCAAGAGCAAGGGCCTAGCGTGTGCAAAAATCAAGAACAAGGGCCTAGCGTTCGCGAAATAGCAAAAAAGGGCCTAGCGTGTGCAAAAAAAAAAAGAACAAGGTCTAGCATGTGCAAAATTGCAAGAACAAGGGCCTAGCGTGTGCAAAATAAAGAACAAGGCCTAGCGTGTGCAAAATAAAAAGAACAAGGGCCTAGCGTGTGCAAATTGCAAGAACAAGGGCCTAGCGTGTGCAAAATTCAAAGAAAAAGGGCCTAGCGAGTGCAAAATTGCAAGAGCAAGCCTAGCGTGTGCAAAAATCAAGAACAAGGGCCTAGCGTTCGCAAAATAGCAAGAACAAGGGCCTAGCGTGTGCAAAATAAAA
>CANXME010001175.1:0-48544 GCA_948144175.1 Closterium sp. NIES-65
TTCTTGGTCTCCCGCCTTCTATTAGTCCTGCTCCTCCCTTAGAGTGGCCATAGCCTGTGCAGTCCTGGCACAGTTCAAAGCATGCCCTTCCCCCTGCCTGCTCTTTCTCCCTACACTGGTCCTACTGGAGGTCTGGGCTGAGCGTCGTGATCCTCCGCTTCTCGTCTGCGTCGCCTGTCTCGTGCGTGCTCGCCACTAGTAGTCGTGCTCCGCGTCCGCGTCCTCCTGCGGTCCCAGACACACAATAGATGGCACTGCGTCCTTCCACTGCTCCACTGCGTGTCCGTTTGCCGTCTCCTCTAGAGCCTCTCTTTTGTGCTCTTGCTGACCCTGAGTTGGACTCCCTTCGTGCTGCCAGCCCTAGTGTTGTGCTCTCACTGACCCTTCCTTTGAGTCCACTGCTGCGTCTTTTTTAGTTGGTGAGCTTGTCGACTTTGCTGCGCGCTGTCATCTAGACTATGCCGCTAGTCTTGTTGCTGAGTCTGCCTGTCCTCCGTCCGTCGGGGTTGAGTGTGCTCTTAGCACGGACGTCCTCGAGGAAAGGCAAGAGGAGTTCCAGTGTTTTGCTGCTGCTTTGCCTCATCTCGTGTCCACGCTGATTGCCCTGAGGGAGACCCGAATGAACCAAACATCCCGACTCCTCGATCGTATGCTGAGGCGATCGAGGGTCCCTACTCCTCTCAGTGGCAGCTAGCTATGGACGCAGAGATGGCTTCTTGGAAGTCCACAGGCACCTACGTCGACGAGGTTTCCCCACATGGACGAACATTGTCAGTGGCATGTGGATTTTCAGGGTGAAGCGGCCGTCGGGTTCTTTGCCTATCTTCAAGGCGCGTTACGTGGCTCGAGGCTTCAGTCAGCAGCAGGAAGTTGACTACTTTCAGACCTTCTCTCCCACAAGGAAGATGACAGCTCTTTGGGTGCTGCAACACATAGTCGCTTAGCGCGACTACAAGCTTCATTCTCTTGACTTCAGCACAGCTTTCCTGCAGGGCAGCCTGCACGAGGAGATCTGGCTACGCCGCCCACCTGGCTTTACTGGGTTGTTTCCTCCTTGGTAACTAGTGGAGCCTCCGGCGGCCAGTCTACGGTCTCCGCCAGGCGCCCCGTGAATTGCACGACACACTGAGGACTACACTTGCGGCTCTTAAGTTTGCTCCTTCACTGCCGGCGTGTCGGTGTTTCTGCACACCGACACCTCTTTGCCACTACTGACACTGCTGGACTCGCCACGTGAAGTCCGAGCTGTAGAAGAGACACACGTGCACAGACGTGGGTGAACTGCGCAGCTACCTTGGCTTGCAGATCACCCGGGACAGAGCACAGCGCACCATTACCCTGACTTAGTCACACATGGTGCATTAGGTTCTTCGGCGCTTCGACTTCACGTACTCCTCGCCTCAGGCCACTCCTCTGTCTACTCGCCACTTGCTCTCAGCTCTGCCTTCGGATGAGTCTATAGAGCCGAGTGGCCTGTACCCAGAGCTTGTTGGCTGCCTCATGTACCTGATGACCTGGACTCGACCTGACCTTGCATACCATCTTAGCATCTTGGCACGCTATGTTGCTCTTGGGAGACACCGACCAGAGCACATGGCTGCAGCAAAGAGGTGTTGCGCTACTTGTGCAGTACGTCGGGCATGGGGCCAGTGCTTGGAGGGCGGCGTTCAGTGGTCCTCACAGGTCACGCAGACGCTTCTTGGGCTGACGACCAGGCTACGCAGCAGTCGTCACAGGGTTACACCTTCAGCCTTGGCTCCGGCTCTGTTTCGTGGCGGTCTACCTGCTCGTCTTCTGTTCTCGGCTCCAGTTGTGAGGCTGAGATCTACGCGGGGGCCATGGCTGCACAAGAGCTACGCAGGCTCACCTACCTGCTGACTGACCTAGGAGAGCCGCCTCGTTCTGCTCCAGTTCTGTACGTAGACAACAAGGCCATGCTGGCCTTGTGTCGGGAGCACAGACTGGAGCACAGAACGAAGCACATTGCTCTTGGCTACGTCCTTGCTCGTGAGCTGAGCAGCAGCAGCGTTTCAGCTGCGCCTTGCTTACGTGGCCTCTGAGGCCAACACTGCTGATATCTTTACCAAGGCACTTCCGCTTTGAGATCATCAGCGCTGCTGTACGATGCTAGGTGTTGTGCCTACTTGGCCTCACTTGCTCAATTCTTGACCTTGCTTGTACTGTGATCTTTCTAGACTTGCACTTGCTTGTTTACCTTTATATATGATATTGCATGTGAACTGGCCTTTTGGCCTTGAACTTATGCTCGGAATGTGTGGTGACGTTGTGATCCACCCTAAGCTTGCTTTGCTTTGCTTGACTGGTCTTGTGACCTCTTGTTCTCCCCCACTTTGCCGATGAGGGTGTGTCAGACTTATATGACTTAGCCTATGTAGGCTATAGTGGGGTAGCACATATGAAGTACAACACATTTCTAGGGTTTGTACTGTTACGGTAGTAAGCAGAGTAAGGAGCCATAGCTAGGGCTAGCAAGCTAGGCAAGAGAGAAATGAAGAAAGGAGGAGTTTTACTAACAGTAGTTGGGATACATATAGCAAACCCTAATAGGGTTGTACTCACTATAGAGCACCCCACTACAGGCTAGATAATAACATTCTGACATGTATCTGTACCTACCCTTTGCTCTAGTTAATCATTCCTCGATCTTTCACATTCACACATCTTTATTATTATAATTTACATCATAGATTGCCAAAACAGGTAAGCATTATTTGTATTGAACATAAAGCATGAATTTATCTTATCATATATATTTACATAATATATCGTATTTTATAATATTGTTATATTCATCCACATTCACCAATCATTATATTCATCTTTTCATAATCTGGAAGATTATATTGTAGTAAAGTACAACAATGTGAATCACAGAAACGAAATAGTTGTCCAAAAATTAGAACGACCACGCTAGTAAAATTGAACTAGGCATGACCTCTTTGAGGTTACATAGCAAGCAATTAGTGCATCTATTTTTTCTTCGCATTTGATTATAAATAAATAAATAGAATGTGAAAAAACAATGTCCACGTTGATTGTAATAGGTCGCTTCACAACCAAAAAAAAAAAAAAACAAGAGGCTACTAAATCTTCTTAGGGTTGCGAAACGCTTTGCGTTTTCCAAAATTACATTCATCAATGTACATTTTCAAACTGTATGAAATGCACGAGGCAACAATATGTTGAGATAGAGGCGAGGAATTAGGCGCCATAGCTAGGAGAACCCTAGCTAGGCAAGAAACAGTTTAGGCAAAAGAGGAGGTTCACTAGAAAGCAGCAGGATACATATAGGGAACCCTAAGGGGTTGTACTCGCTATAGAGTACCCCACTGCAGGCTAGAGAACAATAACATTCTGACACAATATTGATGAGTATTACTGAAGCCTTTTAGTTGAATTCTCCACATTCAATCAATTTCATGCTATATACTTATATGCTTTGTGTTGTGGTAAAAGAGGAAATCAAACTAAATGTTGATAGTCTTGCAAGAAGAATTTGGTATTACAGATCTAAAAGAAACTGCAAAAGAAACTGTAAGGATTTACAGAATCCTTACTGAGGCACTCGTTAGCGAGGCCATCCCGAGGGTCACGCGACAAACCTGTCCTTCCTATTTCGTCGCACCGAACCACTCCCGAGTCGCCTCCGCTCCAATCGCAACCATCACCGAACCATCCTCGCCCAACCTCTCCGCCTAGCTAGGACTTCCCCTATTTAGTCATGCCTTTCTCATTGCATAGTCATTTAGTACTCAGTCATTCTCGTTATTCGTTTTACTTCGCACTCTGCAGGTTCATTGATAACACTTGGTATCAGAGCTACTTTCCTAGCCTACCCCCGCTTTTTAGAGTGTAGTACCCCTCGGGGGGGGGGGGGGGACGAGGAAGGATGTCTTGGAGTCCAGGAGTTGCGTAGGCCAGCGAGGAGAACGAGTTAGTTTCTCCTCGCGACCATAGTTTTACGGGTACTCCGCCCAACCTGAAGTGCAGCGGCTTTTACTGCATGGTGGGCGCGTCATCGAGTATTTCGGCAGGAGTGCACGTGGACAGACGGGAACTTCAGACTTGCCGACACTTACGGGTTGCTACAGAAAACGGAGTGGCTAAATTGCACTCAGGATGAGTCGGACGCAGGCGGCGAGGGCAATTCGGGCCCATACACCCCGAAGAACACTCGGATGACGTTGCGTGCCTGGTACTGTTAACTGCTGGCCAGCAATTTCGAGAGTGGATTCCCTGTAAGGAAGTCATTTTCGGGGACAGCCTCAACAGCCCACGATTAAACGGTGTTCAAGGTACCATGCCGACAGTTACGGAGGAGAGTGGTACAGGCCGCCAGGACACACGAGATGAAACTGCCCAACGGTTAAGCGGGGGTTGAAGAACGACGTAAAGGGCATGTTAAAAGCCGGTGTGAACGATTTGTGACCTTCCGTCGCTCGAACCTCACCATCCCCACCAAGTTTCTAGTTCTGACTCATGCAGTCAACTTGCTTGGCCGAATAATGGGGGTGAACACGGGCCTACCCTGTGCTGGTTAAAGGTACCTGGATTGGTGCTCGTTCAACAGCTGTACAGAAAAAACAAAAAAGGTGGAGTTGCGGCACTGTTCTACTTCGACAAAAGCAGAGTGGGTGAAACAGCACGCGAAAAAATCGGGGCGCCGCATGACAACAATGGTGTAGTTTGCTGGTTTCTCCTGACCCGGGCGTCTACACGAGGTGACAGCGCAGCGGCGGAGCTGGAACCAAGAGCTGTGGAGTTTTAGTGGCGCGACGGCACGATGGGCTGCAAAGCGGTTGGGAATGATTTCCTTTTAACTAAGGCTACCCCGACTCCGATAGACTTTTCTTCTCCATCGTGGCTGGGTTTGTGCGGGCAACATCGACTATACCTCATCCGATAAATGTGGACGCTGGGTGAACGGCGGGAAGTGGAATTGTCGGGGGGTGAAACGACCAAAAAATTATGAAGTTGCGGGTATTTCTTCGCTTCTTGGAGTGCGGTTGAGTCGTTGGGGGACCTCGCCTGGAGGGCACTTTTCGAAGTTGCCTGGCAAGAAACACAATGGCAAAGATACCTAGGACCCCCGGTATTTAAATGCACACCTCGGGAAATTCTTCAGAAAAAGGGAAGCGTGGGAGCAGTCATAGCTTCGGGATCTATCGACAGGCAACGAGCGATGTGGTGAAACATCTGCAAAGCGCTGGTGGGAGAAAAAGGATTTTTTGTTAAGCGACATTGACGAGAGCAGTTTTGACGACGCAGTCAACGGTGTTGATGCCTCTAGGTTCCGTGAAATTCGGTCTCGGAATAGCCCAGGGCAGTCCCCGGTTCTCGATTGAACCCACATGCTGGGGTCGGGTAGCCGACGGAAACTGATGGTGACCGAGTGGGCGGCTATAGCACGTCCGAGATTTTCAGAGGCGAACTGCAACTGCAACTGCGCGCATCACGGGGTTTGATTCGAGCAACAATTTCGGAGTGTTTACGTGGGGACTTCTTGGTTTTACGGCAAGGTGCGCCGACAATTTCGGAGGAGTTGCGGCGTTTGGTTAAACGCGCGCGTCAAACGGAGGGGGGCAGCACTACGAGATTTACACAGAACTTTTCAGGGTACGAAGGACTTATGACAAACTGAAGAAGGCGGCAGCAACAGTGAAGGGGGGGAGCGACAGCTGTGAAATTTCATCAATCATCGACGCATTACGACAAAACTCTCGGAGAAACCATTTCCAACTCTGCTATCGACAACTCGCCTTTGACCCGCCCACGACAACTGCATTATTTCTCAGCTACGTCAGGAGCTGCCAGCTGCAACTGCTGAAGATATCGGCTGATTCTGGCGAAGTGAAGACAAAACGGTTCAGTTCGAGTATTCGATAATTTTAGTTTCAGTTTCTGCTCTACATCTTCGGGTTCGCCCTCGAAGAATTTTGGGCACGTAAATTCACCTGGGATTCGTCATCGAGTTTACACACCGACGCAAATTCACCTGGGTCTCTATGCTCACCAGTCTTCTCAGTGGGACTTAACTCCTGGTTTTGTTGGTTTTCATCTCGGCGCAGCTGCGAAGCTTTTCTGTGGAGCATTTCTTGAAGGGGGGGGGGGGGAGAAAGTGCTTTGCACTATTTCTTTCCTCGGTAATCTCGGCACAATTTCTGACTATGTCAGAATGCAGCAGCACGACGGAGGACCGCGATCGCTGCTTCACGATCGACGGTTTCTGCAAAATCGCGATTGAATTTCGCGTCAGCAGGTTCCCTCCAATCTCGCGTCAGTCTTCGACCGTCAGATCCACATCTGCTTCATCAACGGCCCACATTTCAACCTTCACTTCATATTGGGATAGTTCATTATCGACCGTCAGATCAAAATCGGACTACATCAACAGCCTACCTTCCAACCTTTTCAAAAATATTCTCGAAGGCATTTCGGCCGTCGGATTCAGCTAAAGGGGAGATCTACGGCATCCTTGCTAGTGTGGGGTCCGTTTTCAGTACAAGAAGACTACTTTATTTACAGAATCCTTACTGAGGTACTCGTTAGCGAGGCCATCCCGAGGGTCACACGACGAACCTGTCCTTCCTATTTCGTCGCACCGAACCACTCCCAAGTCGCCCCCGCCCCAATCGCAACCACCACCGAGCCATCCTCGCCCAACCTCTCCACCTAGCTATGACTTCCCCTATTTAGTCGTGCCTTTCTCATTGTATCGTCATTTAGTACTCAGTCATTCTCGTTATTCGTTTTACTGCGCACTCTGCAAGTTCATTCATAACACGAACTCGCCTCTCCACCATTTTTCATGGCGAGGTTGTTAGTAGATCTGCACTGTGGATGCCCGATTGATCCTGGAGAGGGTTACACACGGGTTCGCCTGGGGGGTTATAGGCGCACTGACCCGCTACTAAAACAAGCCTTTTTTATCCCAATGACATGGTATCAGAGCGGTCTCGGGTTCGAATCCCAGTGTATGCACATGTAGGCCGGTGCCACTGTGCTTAGTCCTGGGCCTCCCAGCATGGGGGGGTGTCAGTAGATCTGCACTATGGATGCTTGATTGATCATGGAGAGGGTTACAGGCGCGTTCGCCTTGGGGGTTATGGGCGCACTGACCCGCTACACAACAAGCCCTTTTATCCCAATGGTATCATGGTTGGAATTTTGACAGAGGTTCGACCTTCTGACCTATGGCTTACTTCGGAAGTTCGAAATCACTGCTCCAAAATGATCTGTGCAATATGGTATCGATAATTTTTATTAATATTTTGTTTGAAAAACAAGTTCCTGCCTAGGGTTCGAGAAACCTCTTTTCCTGGCTCTTCCAAGTTATGGTTTTAGATCTAGTCCTGCTGCTCATGCCAGTCACGCCACCTACAGGTCCTCACGCCACTCACGCCATTCTAGTGATGAAAAACGAGAATGAATGAACTATGAAAGAGTTCGGTACAAGTACTAACCCTAATTGGGTTGTACCCCTTCTGGGCTACCCCACTACAGCCTACACAAATGTATAAGCTATAATGTTCTGACACACCCCCATAGGCAAAGTGGGGGAGAACAAGTGGTCACAAGACCAGTCAAACAAAGCAAAGCAAGCTCAGGGTGGATCACAAAGTCACCACACAGTCCGAGCACAAGTAGGCCACAAAGGGCAAGTTCACATGCAAGATCATAAATATAAAGGTAAACCAGCTAGTGCAGGTATAGAAAGAGTACAGTACAAACAAGATCAAGAAGAGAGCAAGTGAGGCCAAGTAGGCACAAGACCTAGCAAAGTACAGAAGCGCTGATGATCACAAGGCGGAAGGACCTTGGAGAAGATATCAACAGTGTTGGTCTCAGAGGCCACATAGGTAAGGCGGCGCTGACCACGCTGCTGCAGCTCACGAGCCAGGAAGTAGCTGAGAGCAATGTGCTTCGTTCTGTGCTCCAGTTTGTGCTCCGGACACAAGGCCAGCATGGCCTTGTTGTCTACGTACAGAACTGGAGGAGAACGAGGCGGCTCTCCTAGGTCAGTCAGCAGGTAGGTGAGCCAGCGTCGCTCCTGTGCAGCCATGGCCCCCGCATAGATCTCAGCCTCACAGCTGGAGCTGAGAACTGAAGACGAGCGGGTAGACTGCCACGAAATAGAGCCGGAGCCAGGCTGAAGGTATAACCCTGTGACGACAACTGCAGAGCCTGGTCGTCAGCCCAAGATGCGTCATCGTGACCTGTGAGGACCACTCGACGTCGCCCTCCAAGCACTAGCCCCATGCCCGACATACTGCACACGTAGCGCAACACCCTCTTCGCTTCAGCCATGTGCTCTGATCGGTGTCTCCCAGGAGCAACATAGCGTGCCAAGATGCTAAGAGGGTATGCAAGGTCAGGTCGTGTGCAGGTCATCAGATACATGGGCCAAACAAGCTCTGGGTACGGGCCACTCGGCTCTACGGACTCATCCAAAGCAGCAGAGCTGAGAGCGAGTGGCGAGTAGACAGAGGAGTGGCCTGAGGCGAGGAGTACGTGAAGCCGAAGCGCTGAAGGACCTACTGCACCATGTGTGAGTGAGTCAGGGTAATGGTGCGCTGTGCTCAGTCCCGGGTGATCTGCAAGCCAAGGTAGCTACGCAGTTCACCCAGGTTTGCGCACGTATGTCTCTTCTGCAGCTCAGACTTCACGTGGGCGAGTCCAGCAGTTTCAGCAATGGCAAAGACCAAGTCGTCGACGTACACGAGGATGTAGAACGGCGGCAAAGAAGTGTCAGTGCGCAGAAACAGCGACGGGTCGGGTGTAGAAGGAGCAAACCCAAGAGCCGCAAGTGCAGTCCTCAGTGTGTCGTGCCACTCACGGGGTGCCTGGCGGAGACCATTGAGTGGCTACCGAAGGCTCCACTGGGTACCAGGAGGAAACGACCCAGTGAAGCCAGGTGGACGGCGCAGCCAGATCTCCTCGTGCAGGCTGCCCTGCAGGAAAGCTGTGCTGAAGTCAAGAGAGTGAAGCTCGTAGTCGCGCTGAGCGGCTATGTGCAGCAGCACCCGAGAGTGGTCATCTTCGGGGTGGGAGAGAAGGTCTGAAAGTAGTCAACTCCCTGCCGGTGACTGAAGCCTCGAGCCACGTAACGCGCCTTGAAGACAGGCGGAGAACCCGGCGGCCGCTTCACCCTGAAAATCCACATGCCACTGACGATGTTCGCCCCAGGTGGGGGAACCTCGTCGACGTAGGCGCATGTAGACTTCCGGGAAGCCATCTCTGCGTCCATGGCTGACTGCCACTGAGAGGAGTAGGGACCCTCGATCGCCTCAGCATACAATCGAGAGTCGGGATGTCGGGATGTCTCGGGTCTAGTCCTCTCGGGCAAAGGCGTGGACACGAAATGGGGCAAAGGAGCAGCAAAGCACTGGAGCTCCTCGTGCCTATCCTCAAGGACGTCCGTGCTAAGAGCACACTCACCCCTGACGGACAGAGGACAGACAGACTCAGACTCTGCAACGAGACTAGAAGCAGAGTCTAGATGACAGCAAGCAGCGAAGTCGACAAGCTCAACAACTAGGGCAGACGCAGCAGTGGACTCAAAGGAAGGGTCAGTGACAATAGTAGCAAGAAGGCGCATGACCGAAGGACTAGCAGCACAAAGGGAGTCAAACTCCAGGTCAGCAAGAGTAGGAAGAGAGGACTCTGGAGGAGACGGCAACGGAACACGCAGCAGAGGAGCAGTGGAAGGACGCAGTGCCATCTGGTGTGTGCCGGGGACCGCAGGAGGACGCGTACGGGCAGCACGACGACTAGTGCGAGCAGCACGAACAGGAGACGCAGGACGAGACGCAGGCTTACGACGCTCAGCAAGACCTCCAGTAGGACCAGTGTAGGGAGAAGGAGCATGTTGTGTGATGCAATCATATGCATTCACGTCTGTCTGCCTCCCATCATATGTTCGTGGTGCGTTGCATGCGTGGTATGAGCGTGTGCAAGAATTTGTGTTTTTTGCAGTTTGGTTTTTCTGAGTGTGTGTGAATATTATTTGGCTTGAGCAGATATCTGAAGTGACTCCTCTGCTCAAGAGCTTTCCGACGAACCAAGTATCGCTTCAATCGGAGCACGAACAAGAAAGTTACGAACGTTGGAGTTCGTATGCTTTTCATATTTGGTTGTGGTGACTATGGGAAGTTGTGGGGGTTGACTCAATATGGGGTACAGACTTTTGGGGGTTGGGAAATTCGTCTTTTCTAATGTAGTTGCTGCCAAGTGGTTGGGTGAAACCAAACCAGGTTGGCAAGTGTGGCCAAGTTGGGTTGAGGTGGATTGTGGAGGTTGGGAAAGTGACAAAAGTGAAAGTGGGGTTGCCTATGGAGAGGGGAATTGTGTGGCATGGGGTTTCCTTTGTTGGGCACTCTCTTGGGACCTTCCCTCTCGTCCTCCTCATCCATCCCACCTGGTTTATTGCCACTCTAACTCTCTTGTGTAGTAATTGTGAACTTGTGTGAGAACTTTTTGATTGAGTTAAGATTGTATGGCAGCATATCCCCTAGTGCGCCGAAGTTGATAACTCAAGAAATACTTCACCTTTTCGTATGATTTAACTTGAGAATTATAGCTACGGAGTAGAGCTATACCATATTTGTGTTTGGTGAAGTTTTGAATGTGAACTTTTTGTCGACGGCGTTTTTTGTGAGCGCGACTTTTCTGCCCAGATTCTAAGCCAACGATTTTGAGAATTTTAGGCACCTAATCTTCATAGACTCCGTCCTTAGTCTCTAACAGAGCAGGTAGAGGGGAGGCGGGCTGTAACTCTGACTGCGACTGGACATGCAGTGGACACTCTAAGGAAGGAGCAGGACCAAGAGAGGGCGGGAGACCAAAAACCTGCTCAAGGAGCGGAACGAAGTACGGCCTCGCTGCACAGCGCCTCCAGAACCAGCAAGGACGGCACCACTACCTGCAGCGGAGCACCAGCGCCAGCAGCACCTCCAGCTCCACCAGCGCCAACTCAACCACCCTCAAAAGCACCAGCGCCAGCAGCACCACCAGCGCCAACACGCCCAACAGCTCCAGCTCCAGCAGCACCAACTCCAGTAGGACCGTCAGCTCCAGCAGCCTCAGCAGCACCCCCAGACGCACCAGCGCCAGTAGAAACACCAGCACCAACACCCCTAGCAGCTCCAGCTCCAGCACCACTAGTACCTACCGCCACCAGTTCCAGCAGTAGCCCCAGCTGCACCCCCAATCGCAGCAGCATGTCTCAAGCAGCGGGCAAACCACTCGCGCAGCTCTTGTGGAGAAAGTGGCTCCCGGCTCGACGAAGCACCGCCGACGGCCACACGAGCAGACCCAGCGCTCCCAGGCTCGGCACCCCTAGACCGAGCACCCCCTGGCTCAGCACCCCCGGTCTCAGCAACCCACGACCCAGCAGCCCCAGGCTCAGCACCCCCAGTCTCAGCACCCCCAGACTCAGCACCTCCAGACCCGGCACCTGCAGGCTCAGTACCTCTAGCAGCACCAGAGTCAACAGCTACCTCGACAGGCTCGATTGCGTCTACCTTGGACACACCTAACGGGGCACGACCTTGACGCGGGAGGGGGTTTACCGGGGGAGGACCTGGCGCAAGGAAGAGCCGCGGTGGGGGGGAGGAACGCAGTGCGGTAGGGAAGAGACGGTAGTAAGGCACCAACTCGTCAAAGGTGACGTCCTAGGAGGACAGAACACGTCGCGAGGTGGGGTGGTAAAACTGCCACCCAGGCGGGTCAGGGGGGAAGCCAAGGAAGACGCAGGGAACAGCACGGGGGGACAGCTTGTCCGCAGACAAGTCGCGGACAAACGCCCGAGATCCCCAGACCCAAAACGCAGACGCATCGCCAACCTTCTCAGTCCACCGCAAGGCGGGGGAGGTCTCTGGCAGGGAGACCCGGGGCTGAAGGTTGAGCTGATGCGCGGCGTACTGAACCGCTAACGGCCACAGAAAATGGGGGGCAGCCGCATGCATCATGGACGTACGAGCGACGTCCATGACCATGCCAATGCGGTGCTCAGCAATCCCATTTTGCTGTGGAGAGGCCGGAATCGTGAAGGTCTGGCGGATGCCTTGTGCACGACAGAAGGCTCCCAGACGCGCAGAGGAAAGCTCCCCGCCTCTGTCCGAGTGCAGACGCAGAACAGAAAGTTTGACAGAAAACTCCCAGACAAGACTCCCCAGAGTGGAGACGAGTTGCGCTTATCCAGTCGATCAACACCTCAGTGACATCACCCTTGCTGCGCAAGGGGAAGACTGTGGTGTAATGCGAGTAGTCGTCAAACACCAGCAGGAAGTACCGCCACGCCCCGCCCACTACCCGCCCACTAACGCGGCGGGGCCCCACCATCCATGTGGAGAGTCTGCAGCGGAGCCTCTGTCGGAGGAAACTCAGAGGAGTGAGGGGCGGCGCGCTGTCGCCCCTCGACGCAGGGGACGCAGGTAGGGCCACGCCTCGGAGGTAGGGGAGGGAGAGACCGAGGGAGACCAGAGACAAGGACACGGGAGGCCATGCCTCAGAGACGAGGCAGGGAGGGGTGACCAAGGCGGTGGTGCCAAAGGAGAGTCTGGTGGGACAAAAGACGACACGAGCAAGGAGCAGACTCAGGACCAGACCTGGACGCTGCAGCAAACACCTGACCCGACGCAACTACCTGACCAGACTCAGCAAGCGGAGGAGACTCAGTAGTAAGGGTTTACACGCTCGACCCTGGCCGACGGGTGAACGTGGCCAAGTGTTGGCCTGTCCGAGCACACGTGCAGTGGGTCACCCGCTGACTCGCAGGAGTGAACTGGTCAACCCCCAATCCTGTAGGTCCGCTCCACTCACTAAGTTCGTAGAGAACGAGGGGAGGTAGAGACTTGACAGGGTGCCAGAGGGGGCTGCCGGGCACGGTAAGACAGTGGAGAAGCTAGCAAGGAAAGGACCCCCAGAGGGGTCCGCGAGGGAGACTGCATCCGGCCGACTGAGCGGCGTAAGAGTGGTGCGGTCTTCAAAGAATGAGCGGGACGGCACCCGAGTCAAGGGTGAAGGTGTGTAAGGCCTGAGCCGGCGTAGTACCTGAGAGCGCAGACTCACCAGCACCATGGGCAGCAGACGCACTAGCACCGAGAGCTGCAGCCTCACCAGCACCTGGAGCAGTAGCCTCAATGCCCGGGTCAAGCGGTACACACAGGTAACAGTCACCCACAACACTATCATCAACAGCATACATGGCAGCAAGAATAGCATCAAAGTCAAGATCAAAGATAGCAACCCCCGCCCTAGACAGCTCTCCCGAGCGAGCGATCTCAGAGGCCCCAGGGAACTGGTGACGCCACGCGTTCGTCAGGCAGCCGAAGCAGCGCTGGGTGGGGTGCGGGCCCCCGCACTACTCACCAGCGCGGTCGCCGGTGCGAAGAACGTAGGTGCAGGGACCCGTACCCCCACCGCGCTGACGCGCAGCGTACCACTCACGTAGCTGCTGAGGGGACAGGGTCTCATGACTGCTCTGCTACTGCTGGCGCGAACCACCACCGGAGCCACTCCTCTGCGTAGAGCCGCGACTAGGTCCACCACTGCCGCCGCCGCCTCTACCGCGTCCTCCACCTCTGTCTCCTCTGCCACCTCCGCTCCCTCCGCCGCCACCGCCACCTCCTCCGCCTCCACTGATGCCGCCGCCGCGGCCACCCCCGCCACCACTCCCACCACCACCCGCACCCCCTCCACTGCCTCCACCACCACCTCCACCGCCCCCGCCAGCCCCTTTAGCGCCCTTGCCCCACATGCCCTTGCCGGTGCGGCGTCTCCCGCTAGGGGCAGACGCAGCGCCGACCGACTCGAAACCAACGAGGTCGGCCGGAGCAGCAGAAGCAACAGAGCGCAAGAGGGGGGAGGGGGAACACCCCTCAAAAACGGGGGTGCGAGGGTCACCACGAGAGGCTCCTACAGCGAATATGCTCTTCTCTGCTGCTAGGAGGCCCTTGTCGAGGAGGTCAACGGTGAGAGTGGTGGGGCAAACGGAGAGGAAGTGGTCCCTGACTATGCGAAGCGAGTCAGGGAGCCGGGTGACTATGTAGTAGAGGGTGATGTACATGGGGGGGGGGTTCTTGGCGCAAAACTCAGTAGGAAGCGCAGCGCGGTAGCGAGTGTCACTAGTGCGGAGGTGTGTAATGAGATCAGCGACTGTGGGAAAGGCAGCAAGGTCAGGGAAGAGGTACGGTAGCATAAGGCGGCTCAGTGCAGCAGTGGCAGAGGAAGAGTAGCGTGCAGCTACAGCGTCGTACAAGGTCTGAGCACTCTTGTACTGGCTAAAGTGTGCACGCTCAGTGGTCGGTAAGTGGCGACGAACAGCAAGGCGAGCAGCAGCATCACGAGTGGCCCACTATGAGCGAACAGTGCTGTCAGCAGTAGCAGGCGGGGTAGGAGAGACACCAGAGGTGAGATCGAACAGAGAGAGTCCGTCTGCCTTATTGCACTGGAGAAACAGCTGGAGGTCATCGACCCATACCTTAAAGTCAACGGCACGGCCCTCAGCATTAAAGGTAAGGACACTAGGGGGTAGCCATGACTGCAGTGGTCTAGTAGGAAGTGAGCTCACCAGTCCGAGAAAGGAGGGTCGGGGAGCACCGGTAGGAACAGCAGCGGCTCGACAGTAGGGTGGCTCGGCGGCTCGACGGCTCGGCGGTAGGGCGGCTCGGCTGTTGGGCGGCTCGGCTGCAGGGCGGCTTGGCTGCTGGGTGGCTCGGCGGTAGGGCGGCTTGGCTGGTGGGCGGCTCGGCTGCTGGGCGGCTCGGCTACTTGGCGACTCGGCTACTCGGCAGATGGTTGGCTCGGCTGCTGGGCTGCTCGGCGGTTTGGTCGCTGGGCGGCTGAGCGGTAACAGGGCCGCTAGGTGAGGGCGACGAGGCCGCGGGTGACGGCGACAGGGCCGTAGGTGGCGGCGACGGGGCCGCAGGTGGCGGTGGGGCCGCAGGTGGCGGTTGCGTGGCTGCTGGTGGCGGCGACGAGGCCGCTGGTGGCAGCGACGGGGCCGCAGGTGGCGGCGAGGCCGCAGGTGGCGGCGGCGTTGCCGCAGGTGGCGGCGACGGGGCCGCATGTGGCGGCGATGGGGCCGCATGTGACGGCGACGGGGCCGCAAAGGGGCCTAGACGAGGCCGCGGATGGGCCTAGACGGGGCCGTAAGGGGCCTAGACGGGGCCGTAAGGGGCCTAGGCGGGGCCGTAAGGGGTTGCGGAGGGGCCGTAAGGGGCCTAGGCGGGGTCGTAAGCGGCCGTAAGGGCGGCGCGAGGGGCCGTAGAGGGCGGCGTGAGGGGCCTCGGGGGGCCGTAAGGGGCCGTAAGGGCGGCGCGAGGGGCCGTAAGGGCGGCGCGAGGGGCCGTAAGGGCGGCGCGAGGGGCCATAAGGGTGGCCATTAAAGGCGGCTCGAGGGTAGGGAGGGCACACAAAGCGCGACTCGGGCAGGAGTGAAGCGCGCTCCGGGCAGGGAAAAAAAAGTATCGTGGTGGGCCCTAGGTAGCGTTCCCACTAGGGAACCTGCTCGATACCATGATGAGAAACGCGAATGAATGAACTATGAAAGAGTTGGGTACACGTACTAACCCTAATTGGGTTGTACCCCTTATTAGCTACCCCACTACAGCCTACACAAATGTATAAGCTATAATGTTCTGACATCTAGATCTAGAGGTAAGCTTTTCTACCTCTTATTCTTAAGCTCACTAGACATTGTAGAATATACTTGTATAGATTCAAACGCCGTTGTTTACCAGATTTATGTGTAACGACCTTCTTCAATTATCATCCTCTCTATTCACATTTTGTCTACCTCGATTTTGTTGCTTATTCTAGTTTCCTTTGCTTCTATCTCTCGCTCAGTCCGGCGTTCGTCTCTCTCCTTCATTCTTCCTTATTTATCTTCTTCCTAACGTCGTTCTGCTGGTGCAAGTCACGCTGGCTTCGTGTTGCTGGTGCCGGGCGCGCTAGAGGTGATTGCGCCACCCTCAGCGTCATGCACTTTATACGCGGAGGCAGCAGCAACGAAGGGCAAGAGCATGTTGTTAGAACTTAGTGAGTTCAGATTGTGAAAGAGAGTGAGAGAGTAGTTAATAGTTCTTAAGCGAAAATACTACGGGATAAAAAATGCGGGGAGAGTGATAGAATATGAGAGCTTACTCCTTGAGTTAGCTACTTCCGTTTTCTTCTTCCGCTTTCTGCTTCCGCTTTCGATTCCTACATTCGTTTCCTACTGTCATCTGTTCTCTACTATGGCGTTTATTCTGTTATCTGATTTAGTATCACTTTTAGATCTTCCTTTGGTTATCTGTGCTTCCTCTTTACTTCATGCGTTGCGTATATTTAGTACCTGCGTACCTGCTTATATTTCCTCTTCCTCTATACCTCCTATTTGAAGTATACGCGACTTTCAAGTTGCGTATATTTAGTACCTGCGTTTCCTTCATTCGTTTTTTTCAAAGGTTGTTGCTTCATTGTCTCGTGAAAGCCTCTTCTTTAAGTTTTCCTTTCGCTTTCTCTACTTTTCGTTTCCATTTCTTTCTCAGTTCGTTCTTTCATAGTCTTAATTTAATCAACATTTTATTCCCTCGTTAAAATATAATTCATTCTCTCTTCTCGTTTGTTCCTCCTTGATGAGAGTTTTACATTGGTATTTCTTGTTGTAATCTATCTACTCGTAGTTGTGGTATTTGATGGTTCGTTGGGCCACTTAACTATTGTTTCCACTTCTATTCGAATGATGTCTGAAGTTGTTGCTTTCAAATTGTCATGTATTTTTGTTTTTTATTGGTGTTGTTATCACTTGTAAGACATGATGAGAAACGAGAATGATTGAACTATGAAAGAGTTGGGTACAAGTACTAACCCCTAATTGGGTTGTACCCTTATGGGCTACCCCACTACAGCCTACACAAATGTATAAGCTATTATATTCTGACACACCCCATAGGCAAAGTGGGGGAGAAACAAGTGGTCACAAGACCAGTCAAACAAAGCAAAGCAAGCTCAGGGTGGATCACAAAGTCACCACACAGTCCGAGCACAAGAGTAAGGCCACAAGGCCAGTTCACATGCAAGGTCATATATATAAAGGTAAACAAGAAAGTGCAGGTATAGAAGAATACAGTACAAACAAGATCAAGAAGTGAGCAAGTGAGGCCAGGTAGGCACAAGACCTAGCAAAGTATAGAAGCGCTGATGATCACAAGGCGGAAGGGCCTTGGTGAAGATATCAGCAGTGTTGGCCTCAGAGGCCACGTAAGCAAGGCGCAGCTGACCACGCTGCTGCAGCTCACGAGCCAGGAAGTAGCGGAGAGCAATGTGCTTCGTTCTGTGCTCCAGTTTGTGCTCTCGACACAAGGCCAGCATGGCCTTGTTGTCTACGTATAGAACTGAAGGAGAACGAGGCGACTCTCCTAGGTCAGTCAGCACGTAGGTGAGCCAGCGTAGCTCCTGTGCAGCCATGGCCCCTGCGTAGATCTCAGCCTCACAGCTGGAGCTGAGAACAGAAGACCAGCGGGTAGACTGCCACGAAATAGAGCCTAAGCCAAGGCTGAAGGTGTAACCCTGTGACGACCGCTGTGTCGGCTGGTCGTCAGCCCAAGAAGCGTCAGCGTGACTTGTGAGGACCCGCTCGACGTCGCCCCCCAAAGCACTAGCCCCATGCCCGACGTACTGCACACGTAGCGCAACACCCTCTTCGCTTCAGCCATGTGCTCTGGTCTGTGTCTCCCAGGAGCCACATAGCATGCCATGATGCTAAGAGGGTATGCAAGGTCATGTCGTGTGCAGGTCATCAGGTACATGAGGCAGCCAACAAGCTCTGGGTACGGGCCACTCGACTCTACGCACTCATCCAAAGGCAGAGCTGAGAGTGAGTGGCGAGTAGACAGAGGAGTGGCCTGAGGCGAGGAGTACGTGAAGCCGAAGCGCTGAAGGACCTGTTGCACCATGTGTGACTAAGTCAGGGTAATGGTGCACTGTGACTCTGTCCCGGGTGATCTGCAAGCCAAGGTAGCTGGCGCAGTTCACCCAAGTCTGTACACGTGTGTCTCTTCTGCAGCTCGAACTTCACGTGGGCGAGTCCAGCAGTGTCAGCAGTGGCAAACACAAAGTCGTCGACGTACACGAGGATGTAGAACGGCGGCAAAGAGGTGTCGGTGCGCAGAAAACAGCGACGGGCCGGCTGTAGAAAGAGCAACCCAAGAGCCGCAAGTGTAGTCCTCAGTGTGTCGTGCCACTTATGGGGCGCCTGGTGGAGACCGTAGACTGGCCGCCGGAGGCTCCACTTGGTACCAGGAGGAAACGACCCAGTGAAGCCAGGCGGGCGGCGCAACCAGATCTCCTCGTGCAGGCTGCCCTGCAGGAAAGCTGTGCTGAAGTCAAGAGAGTGAAGCTCGTAGTCGCGCTGAGCGGCTATGTGCAGCAGCACCCGAAGAGTGGTCATCTTCGGGGTGGGAGAGAAGGTCTGAAAGTAGTCAACTCCCTGCCGGTGACTGAAGCCTCGAGCCACGTAACGCGCCTTGAAGACAAGCGGAGAACCCGGCGGCCGCTTCACCCTGGAAATCCACATGCCACTGACGATGTTCACCCCAGGTGGGGGAACCTCGTCGACGTAGGTGCATGTGGACTTCAAGGAAGCCATCTCTGCGTCCATGGCTGACTGCCACTGAGAGGAGTAGGGACCCTCGATCGCCTCAGCGTACGATCGAGGAGTCGAGATGTCTGGTGCATCTGGGTCTCCCTCGAGGGCAATCAGCGTGGACACGAGATGAGGCGAAGCAGCAGTTAAACACAGGAACTCTTTCTTGCCTGTCCTCAAGGACGTCCGTGCTAAGAGCACGCTCAATCCTGATGGACGGAGGACAGACAGACTCAGACTCAGCAACATGTCTAGCAGCGTAGTCTCGACGACAGCGAGCAGCAAAGTCGACAAGCTCAGCAACCAAGGCACACGCAGCAGTGGACTCAAAGGAAAGGTCAGTGACAACAGTAGCAAGAAGGCGCGTGACCGAAGGACTAGCAGCACGAAGAGAGTCAGACTCCAGGTCAGCAAGGACAGGAAGAGAGGACTCTGGAGGAGACGGCAACAGGACACGCAGAGGAGTAGTGGAAGGACGCAATGTCATCTGGTGTGTGCCGGGGACCGCAGGAGGACGGAGACGTGCAGCACGACGACTAGTGCAAGCAGCACGAACAGGCGACGCAGGACGAGACGCAAGCTCACGACGCTCAGCAAGACCTCCAGTAGGACCAGTGTAGGGAGAAGGAGCAGGGAGAGGGGAGGTGGGCTGTAATTGTGACTGCGACCGGATAGGCTGAGGACACTCTAAGGGAGGAGCAGGACCTGTAGAGGGCGGGAGACCAAGAACCTGCTCAAGGAGCTGAATGAAGTACGGCCTCGGCCGCGCAGCGCCTCTAGAACCAACAGGGACAGCACCAGTACCCCCTAGCGGCAGCACCAGCGCCAGCAGCACCTCAAGCTCCACCAGCGCCAACTCCAGCACCCTCAAAAGCACGAGCGCCAGTAGCACCACCAGCGCCAACTCCGGTAGGACCGTCAGCTCCAGTAGCCTCAGCAGCACCCCCACACGCACCGGCGCCAGGAGAAACACCAGCGCCAACACCCTTAGTTGCGCTAGCTCCAGCTAGCACCAACTCCAGTAGGACTGTCAGCTCCAGCAGCCTCAGTAGCACCCCTAGATGCACCAGCGCCAGTAGAAACACCAGCGCCAACACCCCCTAGCAGCTCCAGTAGGACCAAACTCTTGTAGCCCTAGCAGCAACCCCAGTCTCAGCAGCACGTCTCCAGTGGGGGGCAAACGACTCGCGCAGCTATTGTGGAGAGAGCGGCCTTTGCCTCGACGAAGCACCGCCGGTGGCCACACGAGCAGACCCAGCGCCCCCAGGCTCCGCACCCCCAGGCTCAGCATCCCTAGGCTCAGCATCCCCAGACCCAGCACCCCCAGGCTCAGCACCTCCAATCTCAGCACCCCCAGACTGAGCACCCCAAGACCCGGCACCTTCGGCTCAGCACCTCTAGCAGCACCAGAGTCAAAAACTACCTCAACAGGCTCCACTGCGTCTACCTGGGACACACCTGACAGGGCAGGGACCCTGAGGGGGGAGAAGGTGTACCGGGTGAGGACCTGGTGCAAGGAAGAGCGGCGGCGGGGGGAGAGGCGCAGTGCGGTAGGGGAAGAGACGGTAGTAAGGCACCGACTCGTCAAAGGTGACGTCCTGGGAGGACAGAACACGGCCCGAGGTGGGGTGGTAAAACTGCCACCCAGGCGCGTCAGGGGGGAAGCCAAGGAAGACGCAGGGTACAGCACGGGGGGACAGCTTGTCCGCAGACAAGTCGCGGACAAACGCCCGAGATCCCCAGACCCGAAACGCAGACGCATCGCCAACCTTCTCGGTCCAACGCAAGGCGGGGGAGGTCTCTGGCAAGGAGACCGGGGCTGCAGGTTGAGCTGATGCGCGGCGTACTGAACCGCAAACGGCCACAGAAAATGGGGAGCAGCCACATGCATCATGGACGTACGAGCGACGTCGATGACCATACCAATGCGGCGCTCAGGAATCCCATTTTGCTGTGGAGAGGTCGGAAGCGTGAAGGTCTGGCGGATGCCCTGTGCACGACAGAAGGCTCCCAGACGGGCAGAGGAAAACTCCCCGCCTCTGTCCGAGTGCAGACGCAGAACAAGAAAGTCCGAGCCGAAACTCTCTGTGAGTAGGAGACGAGCTGCGCGGATCCATTCGATCAACAACTCGGTGACGTCACCCTTGCTGCGCAAGGGGAAGACTGTGGTGTAACGCGAGTAGTCGTCAACCACCAGCAGGAAGTACCGCTCGCGCCCCTGCCCACTGACGCGGGCTGGGCCCCATGCGTCCATAAGGAGAGTCTGCAACGGAGCCTCTGTTGGAGGAAACTTGGAGGAGTGAGGGCGGCGCGCTGTCGCCCCTCGACGCAGGGGACGCAGGTAGGGCCACGCCCCGGAGGAAGGGGAGGGAGAGACCGAGGGAGACCAGAGACAAGAACACTGGAGGCCATGCCTCAGATACGAGGCAAGGAGGGGTGACCAAGGTGGTGGTGCCAAAGGAGAGTCTGGTGGGACAAAAGATGACACAAGCAGGGAGCAGACTCAGGACCAGACCTGACTCGACGCAGCTACCTGGGCAGACTCAGCAGCAGGAGGAGACTCAGTAATAAGGGTGTACAGGCTCGACCTTGGCCGACGGGTGAACGTGGCCAAGTGTCGGCCTGTCCGAGGACACGTGCAGTGGGTCACTCGCTGACTAGCAGGAGTGAACTGGTCAACCCCCTTATCCCGTAGGTCCGCTCCACTCACCAAGTTTGTAGAGAACGAGGGGAGGTAAAGACCAGACAGGGTGCCTGAGGGGGCTGCCGGGCATGGTAGGAGAGTGGAGAAGCTAGCAAGGGCAGGACCCCCAGAGGGGTCTGCCAGGGAGATTGCAACCGGCCGACTGAGCGGCGTAAGAGTGGTGCAGTATCGAAAGAAGGAGCGGGACGCACCTGAGTCCAGGGTGAAGGTGTGGAAGGCCTGAGCCGACGTAGTACCTGAGAGAGTAGACTGACCAGCACCTGGGGCAGCAGACGCACTGGCACCTGGGGCAGCAGACGCACTAGCACCTAGAGCAGCGGCCTCAATGCCCGAGTCAGGCGGTACACACAGGTAACAGTCACCCGCAACACTAGTATGAACAGCATACATTGCAGCAAGAATAGCATCAAAATCAAGATCAAAGATAGCAACCCCGGCCTTAGACAGATCTCCCCAGCGAGGGATCTCTGACGCCTCAGGGAACTGGCGACGCCACGCGTCCGTCAGGCGACCAAAGCACCGCTGGGTGGAGTGCGAGCCTTCGCACTGCTCACCAGCTCGGTCGCCGGTACGGAGGACGTAAGCGCAGGGACCAAAACCCCCACCGCGGTGGCGCGCAGTGTACCACTCACGAAGCTGCTGAGGGGACAGGGTCACACCACTCCGCTGCTGCTGTCGCGGACCACCACCTCAGCCACTCCTGTGCGCAGAGTCGCGACTCGCTCCACCACCGCCGCCGCCGCTGCCGCCGCCTCCTCCACCTCCGCCTCCTCCGCCACCTCCGCCGCCTCCGCTCCCTCCGCCACCTCCACTGCCTCCGCCTCCTCCACTGCTGCCCGCCGCCGCCGCCACCCCCGGCACCACTCCCACCACCACCCCACTCCCTCCACATCCTCCTCCACCACCTCCACTCTCCCCTCCAGCCCCTCCAGTGCCCTTCCCCCCCTTGCCCCTGCCGGTGCGGCGTTTCCCGCTCGGGGCAGACGCAGCGCCGATCGACTTGAAAGCAACGAGGTCGGCCGCAGCAGCAGAGGCAATAGAGGGCAAGAGGGGGGAGGGAGAACACCCCTCAAAGACGGGGGGTGCGAGGGTCACCACGAGAGGCTCGGCTGCTGGGCTGCTCGGCGGCAGGGCGGCTCGGCTGCTAGGCGGCTCGGCGGCACGGCTTCTGGGCGGCTCGGCTGCTCGGTAGGCGAGCGGCTCGGCTGCTGTGCTACTCGGCGGCTCGGTCGCTGGGTGGCGGAGCGGTGTTGGGGCCGCTAGGGTAGTGCGACGAGGCCGCGAGGGGCCTAAACGAGGCCGTTAAGGGGCCAGACGGGGCCGCAGCGGGGCCTAAGCGGGGCCGCAGAGGGGCCGAAACGAGGTCGCAAGGGGCCAGACATGGCCTCGGAGGGGCCTAGACGGGGCGCAAGGGGCCTAGACGGGGCCACGGAGGGGCCGTAAGGGGCCTAGGCGGGGCCGTAAGGGGCCGTAAGGGGCCAGACGGGGCCGCGGAGGGGCCTAGGCGGGGCCGCGGAGGGGCCGTAAGGGGCCTAGGCGGGGCCGTAAGGGGCCGTAAGGGGCCAGACGGGGCCGCGGAGGGGCCTAGGCGGGGCTGCGGAGGGGCTGTAAGGGGCCTAGGCGGGGCTGTAAAGGGCCGTAAGGGGCCAGACGGGGCCACGGAGGGACCTAGGCGGGGCCGCAAGGGGCCTAGACGGGGCCGCGGAGGGGCCGTAAGGGGCCTAGCTAGGGTTTAGCTAGCTAGGCAAGAGAGAAATGAAGAAAGGAGGGTTTCACTAGCAGCAGTTGGGATACATATAGCAAACAATTACAGGTTGTACTCGCTATAGAGCACCCCACTGCAGGCTAGATAATAACATTCTGACACACCCCCATAGCCAAAATGGGGGGTAATCAGCAGAGCACGCAGTCATAGAGCAGGTTCACAAATGCAAGCAAAGCTAGAGGCTATCACAGAGGACAAGTGAGGAGGAGGAGGAACTGTGGAAGGAGAGAAGATGGGAGGCAACGAGTGAAGCTGTAGAGGCACGGGCACAAGAGCGGCTGGTTCAGTGCTACCGAAGCAAGGGCGTCGGACTACTGGAGTGACTGGCTCCACGGCTAAGACGAGTGGCAGGAGCAACGAACCCACTGGCGACTGGTGCAACAGGCTCACTGGCTACCCAAGCAAGGGCGTCGGACTACAAGCGCTCCAGGCGACATGACAGCTACCTCCACACAACCTCCTCCAACTGACCCACACCCTTGACACACACCCCCTGCTGAACCCCTAACTCCACTCCCACGTCACCCCTCTAGCACCACTCCTTCGACTCCCACACACCCACTCCCCTGAGCGGCAGCTGCAGCAGCGGGAGACGGAGGAGAAGGAGGAGCAGGGGACGGCGCACACAACCGGAACCCCCACAACCGTCCCCCCCACACTCCCCACCCCCAAATCCTAAAGCGGGTGGCACGGGGTAGGAGCGCGGGGGACGGCGAGGAGGACGGCGCGCGGCCCCCAGGGCGCCACCACGGGGCAGCGAGGGGCCGCGCCGTGAAGGGCGGGGGCCGCGCGGTGCTCCCCAGGGCGCCGCGACGAGCAGGGCAGGGGCCGCGCGCGGGTCCCCAAGGTACGAAACCGCCGCGCGCCTCGAGGCGCACGGCGGGCAGAAAACCCGAAAAAAAATTGGCAGGAAGAAGGAGTCGCACGCCACGGGGCGTGCAACAGACAGAGTAGCAGCGGAAGCAGTTAGGTGGGCTCACAGGCCAGGAGTGTAGATGCTGTGATAGCATGTTAGAAGAGTAAGCATAGTGAGGAGCCATAGCTAGGGTTTAGCTAGCTAGGCAAGAGAGAAATGAAGAAAGGAGGGGTTTCACTAGCAGCAGTTGGGATACATATAGCAAACCCTAACAAGGTTCTACTCGCTATAGAGCACCCCACTACAGGCTAGATAATAACATTTTGACAAAATAGACTGAGAATGCTTGTGATTTACGGTATAGGATACATGTTGTCTTTGTGATTTAGGTTTTTTATCATCTACGGTTAATATGCTTTGTCAGTTGGCTTCGTGCGTGCGCGTAAGTGTGAATGTGTATGATCATGTGTATGCGTTGTGTTGTGTGCGTTTGTGCTTTCATTCATGTTTCCATTCCATCAATAACGCATGTCTGTGGGTTTTGAAAATTGGGATCAAACTATCATTTCCGAGAAGGTTCTTTGCGCTCTCAGTGAGTGTGTCCATTCGAACTGGATTTGATAGAATTGACCTTTTTTTTAGATCACACAGATTGTGTTGTTTCATGTGATAGTTGGATGATTCAGGCACTATGCTATTGAACTCCCCCCCCCCATGCTAGGCAAGGGATTGATAAACTTAGAAGGAGAATGGATGACTAAGGAATGGAAGTGATACAAATATGCAACCCTAGAAATGTGTACCCCATATGGGCTACCCCACTATAGCCTACACAATATTATAATTTGACACACCCCCATAGGCAAAGTGGGGGAGAACAAGGGGTCACAAGACCAGTCAAGCAAAGCAAAGCAAAGCTCAGGGTGGATCACAACGTCACCACACAGTCCGAGCACAAGGTCAAGGCCACAAGGCCAGTTAACATGCAAGGAGTACACATATATATATATAAGACTAAACAAGCAAGAGCAGGTATATATATATGTAAGAGTACAAGCAAGATCAAGAGGTGAGTAAGTGAGGCAAGACAGGCACAAGACCCAGCAGTGTACAGAAGCGCTGATGATCACAAGGCGGAAGTGCCTTAGTGAAAACATGAGCAGTGTTGGCCTCAGAGGCCACATACGCAAGTCGCAACTGACCACGCTGCTGCAGCTCACGAGCAAGAAAGTAGCGGAGAGCAATGTGCTTCGTTCTATGCTCCAGGCGCTGCTCCCAACACAAGGCCAGCATGGCCTTGTTGTCTACATACAGCATCAGAGGAGAATGAGGCGGCTCTCCGAGGTCAGTCAGCAGGTAGGTAAGCCAGCGAAGCTCCTGTGCAGCCATGGCCCCGGCGTAGATCTCAGCCTCACAACTGGAGCCGAGAACAGAAGACGAGCAAGTAGCCCGCCACGAAACAGAGCCGGGACCAAGACTGAAGGTGTAACCCTGTGACGACCGCTGCGTAGCCTGGTCGTTAGCCCAAGAAGCATCCGCGTGCCCAGTGAGGACCACTGGACTGCGCCCTCCAAGCACTAGCCCCATGCCCGACGTACTGCACAAGTAGCGCAACACCCTCTTCGCTGCAGCCATGTGCTCTGGTCTGTGTCTCCCAGGAGCAACATAGCGTGCAAGAATGCTAAGACGGTATGCCAGGTCAGGTCGTGTGCAGGTCATCAGGTACATGAGGCAGCCAACAAGCTCTGGGTACGGGCCACTCGACTCTACGGACTCATCCGAAGGCAGAGCTGAGAGCGAGTGGCGAGTAGACAGAGGAGTGGCCTGAGGCGAGGAGTACGTGAAGCCGAAGCGCTGAAGGACCTGCTGCACCATGTGTGACTGAGTCAAGGTAATGGTGCGGCGTGCTCTGTCCCGGGTGATCTGCAAGCCAAGGTAGCTGCGCATTTCACCCAGGTCTGTGCACGTGTGTCTCTTCTGCAGCTCGGACTTCACGTGGGTTAGTCCAGCAGTGTCACCTGTGGCAATGACCAAGTCGTCGACGTACACGAGGATGTAGAATTGCGGCAGAGAGGTGTCGGTGCGTAGAAACAACGACGGGTCAGCAGTAGAGGGAGCAAACCCAAGAGCCGCAAGCGTAGTCCTCAGTGGGCCGTGCCAATCGCGTGGTGCCTGGCGGAGACCGTAGACTGGCCGTCGGAGGCTCCACTGGGTGCCAGGAGGGAAAGTCCCAGTGAAGCCAGGTGGACGGCGCAGCCAGATCTCCTCGTGCAGGCTACCCTGCAGGAAAGCAGTGCTGAAGTCAAGGGAGTAAAGCTCGTAGTCGCGCTGAGCGGCTATGTGTAGCAGCACCCGAAGAGTGGTCATCTTCGGGGTGGGAGGAGAAGGTCTGAAAGTAGTCAACTCCCTGCCGCTGACTGAAGCCACGAGCCACGTACCGCGCCTTGAGAACAGGTGGAGAGCCTGGCGGCCGCTTCACCCTGAAGATCCACATGCCACTGACGATGTTCGCCCTAGGAGGGGGAACCGCGTCAACGTAGGTGCCTGTGGACTTCCACGAAGCCATCTCTGCATCCATTGCTGCCTGCCACTGAGAGGAGTAGGGACCCTCTACGGCCTCCGCGTAAGAGCGCGGAGTCGGGATGTCTAGTGCATCCGGGTCTCCCTCAGGGGTAAGCAGTACGGACGCGAGATGAGGTGAAGCAGTAGCCAGACACTGGAACTCCTCCTGCCTGTCCTCAAGGACGTCCGTGCCAAGAGCACACTCACCCCCTGACGGACGGAGGACACACAGACGCAGACTCAGCAACGAGACTAGCAGCATAGTCTAAACGACAGTGAGCAGCAAAGTCGACGAGCTCAGCAACAAGAGCAGACGCAGCAGTGGACTCAAAAGAGGGGTCAGTGACAACAGTAGCAAGGAGACGCGTGACAGTAGGACTGGCAGCACGAAGAGAGTCCGACTCCGGGTCGGTTAGCGCAGGAAGAGAGGACTCAGGAGGAGAAGGCAAAGGGGCACGCAGAGGAGCAGTGGACGGACGCAGAGACATCCGGTGCGTGCCAGGGACAAGAGGAGGACGCTGACGCGAACCGTGACCACTAGCGCGAGCAGCACGAACAGGCGACGCGGGACGAGATGCAGGCTCACGACGCTCAGCAAGACCTCAAGTAAGACCAGTGTAAGGAGAGGGAGCAGGCAGTGGTGAGGCAGGCTCTAACTGTGACTGAGACGAGACAGGCGCTAGACACTCTAGAAGAGGAGAAGTACCAAGAACCTGCTGAAGGTGCGGAATGAAGTACGCCCGAGGCCGCGCAGCAACTCCAGAAACAGCAGGGACAGCACCAGCACCCCCAGCGGCAGCACTAGCGCCAATAGCACCCCCAGCTGCAGGACCTCCTGCAGCACCAGCAGCACCCGCAGCAGGACCACCGCCAGGACTGACAGCAATAGTCTCAGCGCCAACACCCTCAGCAGCTCCAGCTCCAGTAGTACGCCTCCAGCGCCGGGCAAACCACTCGCGCAGCTCCTGTGGAGAGAGTGGCTCCCGCCGAGACGAAGCACCCGAAGAACCTCCAGGTCCAGCACCGCCAGACGCCACAAGGGGAGATCCAGCGGCCGCAGGCTCCGCACCTCCAGGCTCAGTAGCTCCAGACGCAGCACCCCCAGGCTCACCAGCTCCTGACGTAGCACCCCCAGGCTCAGCACCCCCAGTCGTAGCACCCCCAGTCGTAGTACCCCCAAGCTCAGCACCCCCAGTCGTAGCACCCCCAGGCTCAGCACCCCCAGTCGCAGCACCCCCAGACTCAGCACCCCCAGGCTCAGCACCCTCGCGCGCAGCACCCCCAGTTTCAGCACCCCCAAGCTCAGCACCCGCAGCAGTACCAGAGTCACCAGCAACCTTGACCGGCTCGACTGTGTCTACTTGGGACACACCTGAAGGGGCAGGACCCTGAGGGGGAAGGGGGTCTACCGGGGGGGGACCTGGCACAAGGAAGTGCGGTGGCGGGGGGAGGGAAGGAGTGCGGTAGGGGAAGAGGCGGTAGAAGGGGACTGACTCGTCGAACGTGACGTCCGGGGAGGACAGAACACGACGAGAGGAGGGGTGGTAGAACTGCCACCCTGGCGCGTCAGGGGGGAAGCCAAGGAAGACACAGGGAGCAGCACGAGGGGACAGCTTGTCCGCAGACAAGTCGCGGACAAACGCCCGAGATCCCCAGACACGGAACGCAGACGCATCGCCGACCTTCCCCGTCCACAGCAGAGCTGGGGAGGTCTCCGGCCGGGAGACCCTGGGGTGAAGGTTGATCTGATGCGCCGCGTACCGAACCGCAAAAAGCCACAGAAAATGGGGGGCAGCCGCATGCATCATGGACGTACGAGCGACGTCCATGACCATGCCAATGCGGCGCTCAGCAATCCCATTTTGCTGTGGAGAGTCCGGAAGCGTAAAGGTCTGGCGCGGGGCCTCTGTCGGGGGAAACTGAGAGGAGTGAGGGGCAGCCCGGAGTCGCCCCTCGACACAGGGGACACAGAAAGGACCAGGCCCCAAAGGAAGGGGAGGGAGGGACCAGGGAAGACCAGAGACAAGGACACAGGAAGCCATGCCTCAAAGACGAGGCAGGGAGGGGTGGCCAAGACGGTGGTGCCACAGGAGAGTCTCGTGAGACAGGAGGCGACACGAGCAGGGGGCAGACTCAGGACCAGACATGGACGCTGCAGCAAACACCTGACCCGACGCAGCTACCTGGCCAGACGCAGGGACAGGAGGGGACCAAGTGGTAAGGGTGTAGAGGCTCGACCCCCGGCCGACGCGTAAACGTGGCAAGGTGCCGGCCTGTGCGAGCGTACGAGCAGTGGGTCACCCGCTGACTCGCAGGAGTAAACTGGTGAACCCCCGCATCCTGCAGATCAGCACCACTCACCAAGTTCGTCGAGAACAAAGGGAGTTACAGACCA
This sequence comes from Closterium sp. NIES-65, assembly GCA_948144175.1. NCBI lineage: Eukaryota > Viridiplantae > Streptophyta > Zygnematophyceae > Desmidiales > Closteriaceae > Closterium > Closterium sp. NIES-65. The sequence goes on from CANXME010001175.1 coordinate 28,932, forward strand.
GACAGGGTGCCAGAGGGGGCAGCCGGACACGGGAGGACAGTGGAGAAGTGAGAGAGGACAGGACCCCCAGAGGGGTCAGCCAGGGAGACTGCAACCGGCCGACCAAGCGGCGTGAGTGTGGTGCGGTCTCGAAAGAAGGAGCGAGAAGCCCCCGAGTCAAGTGTGAAGGTGAGGGAGGCCGAAGCCGACGCAGTACCTGAGAGCGCAGCCTCACCAGTACCTCAGGGCGCAGACGCGCTGGCACCTAGAGCAGCAGCCTCACTAGCACCTAGCGCAGCAGTACCAATGCCCGGGTTGGGCGGGAAAACACCAGTAATAGTCACCCTCATCACTAATAGTCACAGCATACATGGCAGCAAGGATAGCATCAAAGTCAAGATCATAGATAGCTACACCTGCCCTAGACAGCTCTCCCCAGCGGGGGATCTCACTAGCCTCGGGGAACTGCTGACGCCAAGCGTCCGTCAGGCGGCCAAAGCAGCGCTGGGTGGGGTGGGCACCCCCACATTGCTCACCCGCGCGGTCGCCGGAGCGAAGGACGGAGGTGCACGGACCAAAACCCCCACCACGCTGATGCTGCGTGTACCACTCACGGAGCTTCTGAGGAGGGGGAATGTCCCGAGAACGCTGCTGCTGTTGCTGCTGCTGGCGCTGACCACCACCGGAGCCGCTCCGCTGCGAAGCACCACCCCGACCAGCTCCACCTCCTCCGCCACCCGCCGCCTCCACCTCCGCCACCACCGCCGCGTCCGCTCCCACCGCTACCACCTCCGCCGCCTCCGCCTCCGCTGCTGCCACCGACGCCCCCACCCCCGCCACCACTTCCCACCGCCACCCCCACTCCCTCCGCCTCCTCCACCACCACCTCCACCACCCCCGCTAGCTCCACCCGCGCCCTTGCCCCCCCTTGCCCTTGCCAGAGCAGCGTCTCCCGCTAGGGGCAGACGCCGCACCGACCGACTCAAGACCAACGAGGTCGGCCGCAGCAGCAGAGGCGAAAGAGGGCAACAGGGGGGAAGGGGAACACCCCTCAAAGATGGGGGTGCGAGGGTCACCACGAGAGGCTCCTACAGCGACTATGCTCTTCTCCGCTGCTAGAAGGGCCTTCTCTAGGAGGTCAACAGTGAGAGTGGTGGGACAGACTGAGAGGAAGTGGTCCCTGACTACGCGAAGGGAGTCAGGGAGGCGGGTGACTATGAAATAGAGAGTGATGTACATGGGGGGGGGGGGGGGGGGGTTCTTGGCGCAGAACTCAGCAGGAAGCGCGGCGCGGTAGCGAGTGTCACTAGTGCGGAGGTGCGTAATGAGGTCAGAGACTGTGGGAAAGGCAGCAAGGTCAGGAAATAGGTACGGTAGCATGAGGCGGCTCAGTGCAGCAGTGGCAGGGGAGGAGTAGCGCGCAACTACAGCGTCGTACAAGGTCTGAGCACTCTTGTACTGACTAAAGTGCGCGCGCTCAGTGGTAGGCAGGTGGCGCCGCACAGCAAGATGTGCAGCAGCATCGCGAGTAGCCCACTGTGAGCGAACAGTGGCGTCAGCATCGGCAGCAGGGGCAGGGGAGGCGCCAGAGGTGAGGTCAAAGAGAGAAAGACCGTCCGCCCTATCGCACTGTAAGAACAGCTGCAGGTCGTCGACTTAGACCTCAAAGTCAATGGCCCGTCCCTCAGCATCAAAAGCGAGAGCGCTGGGAGTGGCCATGACAGCAGTAGACAAGCAGTGCTAACAGTAGGTCAGAGGCAGTGCAGGGACCGAAGCTCTGCTCTCACCAGACAGGACGGTTCGGGCAGCCCGGCAGCGGCTGCGGCTCTGCTGCACCCGCGGCTCGACTCCACAGCAGCTCAGGCAGCTCGGGCTGCTCGGGCGGCTCGGGCGGCTCAGGCGGCTCGGGCGGTTCGGGCGGCGTGGGCGGCTCGGCTGCTCAGCTGCGCTGCTGCAGGGCGGTGCGGTGGTCGGCGGCTCGGCTGGATGGGGCGGCTCGGGCGACGGGCGGCGCTGCAGGTGTGGATGGCGGCGGGGCCGCAAGTGAGGGCGGCGGGGTCGCAGGTGAGGGCGGCGACGGGCCGCAGCAAAGGGCGGCGGTGGGGCCGCAGGTGAGGGCGGCGACGAGGCCGCAGGTGAGGGCGGCGACGTGGCCGCAGGTGAGGGCGGCGAGGCCGCAGATGAGGGCGGCTACAGGGCCGCAGTTGAGGGCGGCAACGGGGCCGCAGGTGTGGGCGGCGACGGGGCCGCAAGTGAGGGCCGCTCGGGCGACCGGGCGGCTTTGGGCCGTTAGGCGACGGGGCCACTTAGGGCGACGGGGCCGTTGAGGGGACGGGGCCGCTAGGGCGACGGGGCCGCTTAGGGTGACGGGGCCGTTTAGGTGACGGGGCCGCTAGGGTGATGGGGCCGTGTAGGCGACGGGGCCGTTTAGGTGACGAGGCCGTGTAGGGGACGGGGCCGCTAGGGCGACGGGGCCGTCTAGGGCGACGGGGCCGTTTAGGGGACGGGGCCGCTAAGGGGACGGGGCCGCTAGGGCGACGGGGCCGTTTAGGGCGACGGGGCCGTTTAGGTGACGGGGGCGCTAAGGAGACGGGGCCGCTAGAGCGACGGGGCCGGTTAGGGCGACGGGGCCGTTGAGGGGACGTGGCCGCTAAGGGGACGGGGCCGCTAGGGCTACGGGGCCGCGAGGGCGGCGCGATCAGCCGCAAGGGCGGCTCGACGAAACGAGAGAGGGGAGCGCGACTCGGGCTGAGCGCGCTCCGGGCAGGAAAAAAAAAAAACTTTTCGATGTGGTGGGCCCTAGGCACAGTTCCCACTAGGGAACCTGCTCGATACCATGAGAAACTTAGAAGGAGAATGGATGACTAAGGAATGGAAGTGATACAAATATGCAACCCTAGAAATGTGTACCCCATATGGGCTACCCCACTATAGCCTACACAATATTATAATTTGACAGGGATACGGTAGCATAGGGTCTGGGTCAATTAGCTGTTACGCATTTTCATCATGCTATGCATTCATTTCACTACCTCAGTAGCATATGCATTATATTTATGCATTTTGCGTTTACTTCATCTACGCATAACACCATCAGGCATATGCATCACGGAATAAACACTTAGGCGTTCACAGTACATCATTTTGGCAACTCATTAAATACGGTATAGGTTCTAGCAAACTAGGAAATCAGAAGAAATGTGGTTCGCCGCGTGGTAAATTGACGTGGCAAATACTTAGCAGTCAGTCACTTAGTTACCGACACTAGATTTTTTTCATCCTTTATTTTTTCATGTGTAGAGGATGAAAAAAAAATGTACATAACGATTGTAATAGGTTGCTTCGCAACCCAAAAAAAGTACGGTAATAAGACCCGGGTCTTATTAAAAACGTACATTTGTACCCCTCCCTCCCTCTCCCACCCACATTTTTATTGTGCGACCCTGTCAAGACGCGAGGGCCTTTTATCCTAGGCTTTACAAGAAGGATATCACTACCGTCAGTATCGAACTTCAAAACATGTACATGCACCGCAACTGGTCAGGAAACTGCCCTTTTTTGCGCATGTTTCATGAGATCAGTGTGCTTCTCATCAGTCATAATTGAGTTGGTGACTCGGTGCCGGATTGCGCCCCCAAACCACTAATATAATGTAGAACTTTTTATATGATCAAAACATGTATATGTAACTTGTCAAGAAACTGCCTAGCAATGCATCTTTGACCAAGTCACTGCGCGTCTCGTCAGTCATGATGGAGTTGAGCCAGCGGTGCCGGATGGCGCGTCCCGAGTGCCCGGTCAGCTCCCGGAAGGGCACCACTGCCACGTCGGCAACGTGCTGCGGCATAGCGAGCAGCACGTTGAGCCTCGGCTGCTCCCAGTTGCGCCTCCACAGGTACTGCCTGGCCGGCTCCTCGTGCCAGCTGGCAAGCAGCTGTGGGGGTTGCGGAATGGACGGAGTAATAAACGGGGACAGGGGCAGGGGAGAGGGGAGAGGGGAGAAGGGAGAGGTGAGACGAGGTACTGCCTCGCCGGCTCCGTGTGCCAGTTGGCAAGCAACTGTGAAGGGGGCGGGAGACAACGGGGTGGGGGATCGGAGGGAATGGGAGATAATTGAGTGAGGGGATAAGGGGAGGTTGGGAGTCAGTGGCAGGCTCGAGGCTTGTGTGCTCTGCGTCAGGGGGAATGTGCAGCCCCAGGGGCAGTGAGGGGGAATGTGCAGCCCCAGGGGCAGTGAGGGGGAATGTGCAGCCCCAGGGGCAGCAGCAGCAGCAGAAAGCAACAGGGAGCAGCAGCATCTTGAGGCAGTGGGGGGAGCGGCGCCACAGGGTGACCCCCGCGTTGACATACTCCATGCTGCCGTTAAACATCCCCATCAATCAACCCCCTTCCCCCTCCCCCATCCTCCGCAGTTTGAGACGTATCAAATCTCACCTTGAGGCAGTGCGGGGAGCGCCTCCAGAGTGTGACCCCCGCATTCACATACTCCATACTGCCGTTGAACAGCGCCCCCGCCCGCCCCTCCGCCATCCCCGACGCCTCATCATCGTTCCGCGGCGCCACCACACACACCGCCGCCCGGCTCTCCCCCTCCCCCCCTCCTCCACCTCCCCAATGCCCCCCCTCTCCTGCCTCGCCTTCTCCCCCACCCTGCCCAGTCCCCACAGGTGACGGGGGGCAGGCGGGAGGTGAGTGCGAGAAGATGGAGGAGGGGGGGCGCGGGAAGCAGGTCTGGTTGGCCAGCGAGATGTTGTAGTCACGGGCGATCCAGTCAAAGTAGTGCTGGGGGGTGGGTGGAGGAGGGGGAGAAGAGGTGAAAGAGTGAGAGGGGTGGAAAGGTGGGAGAAATGGTGGGAGACAGAATGGAAGACGGAGGAGCTCTGGTAGAGCATGAGAAGAGTTGGCCCTCCCAGGTCTCATGGGCAGTATGAAGCGGTCCCCTCATGAGTGCACATAGAGGCGTATGAAAGACACATGTCTCCCCTTCACCCATCCAGCTCAGCACCCATCCAGCCATGCACCCATCCAGCCATGCACCATCCAGCCATGCACCCATCCAGCATGCACCCATCCAGCCATGCACCCATCCAGCCATGCACCCATCCAGCCATGCACCAATCCAGCCATGCACCCATCCAGCCATGCACCCATCCAGCCATGCACCACGAGAAGGGTGAGGTGGTCGACCCAGCAGTGCACAGAGAGGCGGTGGTTGACCATGCGAAGAATGTTTGAAGCGCCAAAGTGAAACAAGGAAAGAGACTGATGGAAAAAAGCACGGCAAGGAGAGGTGGAGAGCAGTGTAGGATTGTGTTCGTCCCAGGTTGGTCGTAGAGGCAGAGTGAGTTGGTGCACCCAGCTGGGCACGGTAGAGGCGGTGGTTGGCCATGCGGATGGACGCGTGTGAGTCGGACAAAGGAAGCGCCTGACTCATGCACGCCTGGGGTGGCAGGCCTCACCGGCAGAGTCAGTCGATCCACCCAGCTTTTGATTGGCAGGCGGTGGCTGTCCATTCGGAAGTAGGCATCTGAGTCGAGGAAGGCAAGGGAGCGATTGATGCACATGAGGTGGCAGGCAGAAAAAACATGTGACTCGCAGGCAGGACTTACAGGCAGAGTCAGTCGATCCACCCAGCTTTGAATGGACAGGCGGTGGTTGTCCATGCGGAAGTAGGCGTCTGAGTCCAGGAAGAATGCCCACTTGCAGCAGCAAGACAGCTGGCGCTGTAAGAAACGCACCTGGGGCGGGGAGTTAGGGAGGCGGGGTGCGGGGATGGAGGATGAGAGGATAAGCGCACTTGCAGCAGGAGGACAGCTGGCACTGTAGGAAGCGCACCTGAGGCGTTAGGGAGGAGTGGGTATGGGGATGGGGGATGAGGGAATAAGCAAGGAGGGGTGCGGGGCGGGGTTTGATTTGAAGAGAATTGGGGGGAGATGGAGAATGGCCGTTGGCAGCAGCAGAAAAGTTGGAGAGAGCAGCGTGGGGTGAGGAGGGGGGGTGGCAGAATCCAGCATGTGAGGTGCCGCTTGGCATTCAACCAAAAATCATGACATCACGGTGCCGCTTGGCATTCAACCAAAAATCATGACATCACTGTGCGGCGCAGGGAAGACGAGGCACCTTGAACCACGAGGCACCTTGAACCATGAGGCACCTTGAACCACGAGGGGTGTCTGCCTGGGTCCTTGTCCGCCTCGCCCATCTCCACAAAGCGGTACCCGTGGCGCTGCGCATACGCCCTGTGGGTGGCCCATGCAGGAACAGGGAGGGGATGGAGGGGAGCAGCGGAGCAAGGAGTGAAGCGGGAGCGCACAGCGTGATGGTGAGCGCGGGAAACAAGAGAAATGGTGCCTGCCAGCCAGGGCGAGTGCCTGCCACAGCGAGTGCACCTGTAAGCCTGCCTGAACGAAGAGTCACATGAGAAAGCATAAGATGCAACAAGACTCTCCCTTGTATTCACGTCGCCCACCTGCTTACTTCGAATCCTACCCCCCTCCCCCCCGCTAACTCATTCCCCCAGATTGCTGTCTCATCCCACCTCACCGCTCACTTCGCGCCCCACCAGTTACTGAGCTGGGTGGCGAGGCAGAAGGGGAGCTCGCGCCCATGCGCTCTGGACGATTCGCTGCTCAACAATCCCCCGCCCCCCTTGCTGACTCACGCCCTTCCTATTGACTCACTCCCTGCTCACCGGTTGATGAGCTTGGTGGCGAGCCAGTACGGGAACTCGCGCCCATGCGCTTCAAACGAGTCACTGCCAGCAGCTCTTAGCGAGGATGCACTCAGGCGGCGGTCGTCCGCATACAAGACGCACCCCGGCAGGCCCCTCTCCAGGCGCTGCCTCTGTGGCTCCGCTGCATGGATGAATGGGGTGAATGCATGGGATGAGGTGTGGAATGGATGGGATGAGGTGTAGAATGGATGGGATTGTGGGAAGAGAGGTTGAAATGAAGTTGATGATGTGACAGAGAAACAAGGGGGTATACATAGTAATGGGGTTGGATGCTAGCCTAAGGTGCCATTATTGGACCCCAACCAAGAGGTTGGGTTGGGAGATTATTGGTGGGGTCCAATAATGTTGGCCAAGTTGGGGTTGGGCCAACATTATTGGAGGGGGCCAATAATTCTACCCAACCCAACCTTTTGGGGTCCAATAATTGGACCAAGGTTGGGTTCCAACCTACAAACTGGGTTACCCCTGTTTGTACACCCAAACTAAGTTTGGGTGCTTAACTCTAGCCTAACCTATAGCATATATGCAGGTTACAAGAGAAGAGGGATTCTAACACAACCCCTTAACCGGCAGAGATGCGGAAAGGCTTGAGGGAAGCAACCCCTGACTCAAGGCGCGCCTGGGGGAGCGAGGCCGATGAGGCGGAGAAGAGCAGAGTGCGCAGGGCGAAGAAGGGCTTTGGTAAAGATATCAGCCAAGTTGGCTGCAGCAGCGATCTTGCGAACGGCAATGAGGTTCTGGTGGACAAGGTCGCGGATGAAGAAATAGCGGAGCTCAATGTGCTTGGAGCGACCATAGAAGACGGGGTCCTGGGTGAGATAGATGGTGCTAGCGTTGTCGCACCAGAGCGTAGGACAGCGCTGGGGTGCTCCAAGCTCTGCCAGAAGAAAGCAGAGCCAGCGGGACTCTTGCGCGGCCATGGTGCCAGCATAGAGTTCAGCTTCGCAGGAGGAGAGGGCAATGGCAGAGGAGCGAGTAGAACGTCAGCTGATAAGCCATGCCGAGGTAGTTCTGCAGCGGACCAAGGTCCTTGCACTAGAGACGTTCCTGAAGTGACCGCTTGACTTGCTCCATGTCGGCTTTGGTGTCAGCGAGCTCATGTCGTCAACGTAGACCGAGATGAAGAAGCGACGGGGGGAAGAGCGGATGAAGAGGCTGGCATCAAAGTGGGAGGCGGAGAAACCAAGGGACTGGAGAGTGGCAGACAGCTTCGCATGCCATTCTCGTGGTGCCTGCTTCAGGCCATAAATAGGTCGCCGAAGTTGCCAGACGGTGTTGTCAGGAAAAGCAGCATGAAACCCGGGAGGTCGACGGAGGAAGATGCGCTCGTGCAGTTCGCCTTGCAGGAACGCGTTGGAGACGTCCATGGAGTCAATCTCCATGTCGTCACGCGCACCAATATCCATGAGGGTGCGTAGGGTGGCCTGCTTGACAGTGGGGGCAAATGTGAACCAGAAGTCTTCAGCCCAGGTCTGAGTGAACCCCTTGGCAACGTAGCGGGCTTTGTAGATCGGTTCTTCTCCCAGCAGCTGCTTGACTCGAAAGATCCACTTGCCCTCGACAAGGTTGGCGTCAGGGGGGAGGGGAACGTCAATGAAGGAGTCGTTGCGGATAAATGCCTCACATTCCAGGAAGATGGCGGCTATCCACTTGTCAGCGTCAGCGCATGTGATAGCCTCCTGGAAGGTGGAGGGGACGAAGATGGTGGGAGCGGAGATCGCGCTAAGGATTAGAGCGCCGAGGAGGCCAGGGTAGAGCGTGGTGAGAGAGGGAGTGTGGCGCTGGACCATGGTGAACTCCTCATGGGAATCCTCGAGCTGGTTGAGGGAGGGAGGCGGCGGTGTGCCAAGGATGGGATCGAGGGAGCGGGTGTGCATGCGAGGGAGGAGGAAGGGTGAGGAGCGGGCAATTGCCCTCTGCTGCTGCTGCTGCTGCTGGTGCTGCTGGAACTCCTACTGCTGTTGCGGCTGCTGCTCCTCCCGATGCTGCTGCCCCTGCTGCTGCTGCTGCTGCTGCTGCTGCTGCCCCTGCTGCTGCTGCTGCTGCTGCTGCTGCTGCTGCTGCTGCTGCTGCTGCTGCTGCTGCTGCTGCGGCGGCTGCTGCTGCGGCTGCTGCGGCTGCTGCCCCTGCTGCTGGGACGGAGGAGAAGGAGAGGGGGGGGGGGAGAGGAGGGAGGGGGGGCTGCGGAGTGTGCAGGGGATGCGGGAGCAGTGGGATCGTAGATGTCGGCAGATGAGGGTGGCGGAAGCGGAGTAGGGAGAGGTGGGAGAAGGGGTGCAGGAGGGAGGAGGGGAGGGAGCACAGTGTCGGTCCAGGTGAGAGGACGTGAAGGAGGAGGGAGGGGGTCTGGGGGTGAAGAGGAGTAATAGGGGGTGGTTTCGTCAAAGACGACGTCAATGCTGCGGATGAGGCGTCCAGAGGGAGGGTGAAGGAAGAGGTAGCCAGGCGAGTCGCGGTTGTGCCCGAGGTAGACACACTCGAGGGCGCGAGAAGCGAGCTTGCCGTGGGTGCGATCGGGTGGAGGGATAAGGACATATGCCTTGCAACCCCAGACACGGAGACCAGCGGCGTCAGGTTTGGTGCCCGACCAAAGCTCCGTGGGGGTGGTGGTGGTATGTTGGGGATGGGAGTGAAGGTTGAGGAGGAGGGCAGCATGGAGCAAAGCATAGCCCCAGAGGGAAGGGGGGGTTGAGGCGTGAGCGAGGAGACAGCGGGCGATCTTGGTGATTTCGCGAATCCGGCTTTCTGCGACGCCATTCTGCTGCGGGGAGTGGGGGAGGGTGTGAGTCTGTTGGATGCCATGGGTGGTGCAGTAATGGGAGAGAGTGCGATTGAGGAATTCGCCTCCCCCGTCAGAGTGTAGGCGGCCGATGGGACGCTTGAAGTGGGCGCGGCATTGCTCGGCCCAGTTGATGATCATGGTCGGCGCCTGGTCTTTCGTGTGGAGGAGAAAAATGGAGGAGTAGTGGCTGTGGTGGTCGACGAGGACCAGCATGTAGCGATGGCCCTGACGAGAACGAGTGGGGGAGGGTCCCCAGAGGTCCATATGGACGAGGTCAATTGGAGCGGGAGTGAAGGATGGGTGGCTGTGGTGGGGGGACTGTTTGAGTTTGCCGTGGATGCACGAGGGGCATGGAGGGGCTGGAGAGGAAGGGAGGGGGGGGAGAGTGGGAGGGAGGCCGTGAAGGAGGCGAGAGGTGATGGCAGTGCGGAGGGCGGCGAAATTGGGGTGGCCGAGACGGTGGTGGAGCAGTACAGCGGGGTGGGAGAGATGATCGGAGGTGGAGGGGGTTGGAGTGAGTGAGAGAGGGGGAGGTGACTGCTGCTGCTGCTGTTGCGGCTGCCGCTGCTGCTGCAGCCCCTGCTGCTGCCTCTGCGGCGGCTGCTGCTGCTGCTGTGGCTGCCCCTGCTGTGGGCGGCTGCTGCTGCTGCTGTTGCTGCGGCCCCTGCTGCTGCCTCTGCGGCGGCGGCTGCTGCTGCTGCTGCTGCTGCGGCCCCTGCTGGTGGCGTGGAGGTGAGGTAGGGGGATGGGGAGGGTTAGTGGAAGTGCCAGCACGGGTGGTGACATGGCAGAAGGATGGCCAAGGGGTGCGGAGAGTGTAGAGGCGAGTGCGGGGGCAGAGGGGAATGCGTAGAAGGAAGCGACCAGTGGCGGTGTGGTAGAGGTCACAGTAGGTGGCATTACCTGGATAGACGGCAGTGATACCTGCAGTTTGGATTTCACGGTGGGAGAGGAGGTTGTTTCGGAGGGTGGGGATGTGGAGACCAGTTACCTTACCAGAGGGGAAGAGTGTGCAGGGGAGAGTGGAGAGGTGTGTGCATGGGATGGTGAAGCTGCTGTCAGCGCCGTGAACGTGCGTGGGAGGAGAGAGGGGTGTGAGTGTACCAGCATCCTTGAGAGCGGTCTCAGTGGCCCCACTATCGAGGACAAAGTCCAGAGTGGGTGAGGAGGAGGAAGAGACGGAGTACTGGAAGGTAGTTTCATTAACGGTGGATGGGTACATGGAAGGAAGTGAGGGTGAGACAGCAATGTTGCCAAGAAAGCTCTCCTGGGTAAGAGGAGGGGCAGTGCTACTAGGGGGTGGAGCACCCCAAAGGGGGGACGGTGAGGCTTGAGCGGCTATGGCAGCTGTGCCAAAATTCAGCTGCTGCTGCTGCCAAGGAGGAGGGCTGGGTCCCCACTGGGGTAGGAGTCCAGTTCCCCATGGGTGCGGCTGGGGTTGCGGCTGCTGCTGCTGCTGTGGCTGCTGATGAAACAGCTGCTGCTGCTGCTGCTGTTGCTGCTGCTGCTGGTGCTGCTGCAGGAGGTGCTGCTGTTGGAGATTGAGGAGCGGTGTGGGGGGAACAAGGAGGCGGAGGTGGGCAGGGAGGTAAGCGGGGTTGGTTTGGATGTCGGCAAGGGAGGGACGTGGGGAGATCGTTCCCCACTTGGGAGGAGTGCCAACATTGCCCCGCACGTACCAGGCATCATCGAGAGCCTTGAAGCAAGTGCTAGGGGGATGGTTTGTCTGCCCGCAGGGTGTTCCAGCCCGGGGACCATAGCGACGGACATAGGTGCAGGGCGGAAGAGTGCCAGGACGACTTCCGCGGCCTGCAGAGGCTCCGCCCGAATTAGTGGTGCCATGCTCATCCCCAGTGGCGCCGCCACGGCTGTTTGTGCTGCCGTTGCCCTGACCGCCACCTCCCTTGCCCCCACCTCCCCCTTTGCCGTTGTTCCGAGCCTGCTTGCGGGGCTGGGTAGCGTTGAGGGAGGAGGAGGAGGGTTGGGAGGAGGCGAGGTTGACAATGGGGGTGCGAAGTTTGACTTCGGTGTCTATGATCCACTGCTCAACAGAGGCGAGATCGGCCATGGGATTGGCTTCGGTAAAGGCGTGAAGGCGTGATTCATAGTCTGGGGTGAGGTTAAACAGGAGGCGATGGATTTGGAGGGGTTCGGAGAGGCCAGCCTGGCGGGCTTCGAGGCGATCAGCTACTTCTCGCATACGTCCGACATAGTCGACCGCTCCGTCACATGTAGCGAGGGTGATTGAAAAGTACTCTTGAAAGAGGATGCCAACCGAGCTGATGTCGCGGCGCTCGAACATGGCATGGAGTTCGGCCCAAATGATCGAGGCACGGAATTCCCGAGCCTAGAAACGGCGCATAAGGGAGTCAGGGAGAGCCCCGAGGAGAACGGTGCAGGCGCGGGTGTTAGCAGCTGTCCAGGCGATGAGGCTTGGGGTAAAGGTAGCCAAGTCGTCGTTGTATTTGGCGACGACGGCAAGATGAGCATTGCGGCCAGCAACTGCCTGGTCATAGGCTTCAACTACTGCATCGTACTCAGCTTTGCGAATAAGGTATGCACGTCGTCGTAAGATGAAGTCTGCATCAGCGGTGGCTTGGTCGACGGTGAGTTGGAGGTCGGGTTCACGAGGAGAATCGCCAGGAGAGGGAGGGAGAGGAGGGGTCTCGCCGGGGTGGTCAGGAGCGGTGGGGGGGGGAGAGCATGGGGACGGCGGAGGATGACGTCAAGGACGCGGTAGGGGGGAATAGGGATGAGCAAGGTGGCGAACACCTGTTCGGTTCGCCTCGAACGGGTTTCGTTTTTTAGCTCAAATCGTTCGCCGAACAGTGTTCGATGTTCGCCCGAACACGTTCGTGTTCGGGCCGCTGCTGAAATTTGCCCGCGACGAACACGAACAGTGTTCGAGGTTCGCCCGAACACGCCTCCACAGGCGAACAGCGAACACCTGTCTTTTCCTAAACTGTTCGCCGAACCGAACAGTGTTCGGTTCGGCAAAAGAGGGTGTTCGACAAGGGGCGAAGACGAACATGTTCGTGTTCGCCCTTTGCTCATCCCTAGGGGGGAACCCATGTATCGGAGAGAACTCGACGAATGCTGCCGATGAAGGAGTGCCAGTTGACGGCGGATTTGTCCGCGGCGAGTTGCAGCTTATCGATAGAGGAGGTATCAATAGGAGGAGGGAGGGGGGAGGGTGTGGCGTGAGCCATGATGGACGGCCGCGGGTGGACCCGCAGTGGTCCCGGAGGGGCGTGAGGAGAGGTGGAGACGAGGCCGCGTAGGGGAAGGGCGCGGGCGGCAGCGGCTGTTAAGGCCGCGGGACGCTGGCGCGGAGGCGGCGTCGAGGCCGCGGAGGGGGAGGGCGCTGGCAGCGACGGCTGGCGAGGCCGCGGCGGCGCTGGCGCGGAGGCGGCGGCGAGGCCGCGGAGTGGCGCGGGCGGCGGCTGGCGAGGCCGCGACGAGGCGCGGAGGCGGCGTCGAGGCCGCGGAGGGGAAGGGCGCGGGCGGCGGCGGCTGGCGAGGCCGTGGCGGTGCTAGCGCGGAGGCGGCGGCGAGGCCGCGGAGTGGCGCGGGTGGCGGCTGGCGAGGCCGCGGCGAGGCGCGGAGGCGGCGTCGAGGCCGCGGAGGGGAAGGGCGTGGGCGGCGGCGGCTGGCGAGGCCGCGGCGGCGCTGGCGCGGAGACGGCGGTGAGGCCGCGGAGTGGCGCGGGTGGCGGCTGGCGAGGCCGCGGCGAGGCACAGAGGCGGCGTTGAGGCCGCGGAGGGGAAGGGCGCAGGCGGCGGCGGCGGCTGGCGAGGCCGCGGCGGCGCTGGCGCGGAGGCGGCGGCGAGGCCGCGGAGTGGCGCGGGCGGCGGCTGGCGAGGCCGCGGCGAGGCGCGGAGGCGGCGTTGAGGCCGCGGAGGGGAAGGGCGCGGGCGGCGGCGGCTGGCGAGGCCGCGGAGGGGAAGGGCGCGGGCGGCGGCGGCTGGCGAGGCCGCGGCGGCGCTGGCGCGGAGGCGGCGTCGAGGCCGCGGAGTGGCGCGGGCGGCGGCTGGCGAGGCCGCGGCGAGGCGCGGAGGCGGCGTCGAGGCCGCGGAGGGGGAGGGCGCGGGCAGCGGCGGCTGGCGAGGCCGCGGCGGCGCTGGCGCGGAGGTGGCGTCGAGGCCACGGAGTGGCGCGGGCGGCGGCTGGTGAGGCCGCGGGGAGGCGCGGAGGCGGCGTCGAGGCCGTGGAGGGGAAGAGCGCGGGCGGCAGTGGCTGGGGAGGCCGCGGCGGCGCTGGCGCGGAGGCGGCGTCGAGGCCGCGGAAGAGAGTGGTGCGGGCTGCAGCGGCTTGGGAGGGTCGTGGAGCTGTGGAGGAAAAAGGGCGCTAAAGGGGGAGAGGAAGGCGGGGGGATAGCCGAGAGGGAAAAAAAAAATTAGGGAAGAGGCTGGGGGTTGCGGCGGCCAGGTGGGCTTTTTTTTTTTTGAGAGAGGAGTAGGCCTAGGAATGACAGCTCTATACCATGTGGGAAGAGAGGTTGAAATGAAGTTGATGATGTGACAGAGAAACAAGGGGGTATACATAGTAATGGGGTTGGATGCTAGCCTAAGGTGCCATTATTGGACTCCAACCAAGAGGTTGGGTTGGGAGATTATTGGTGGGGTCCAATAATGTTGGCCAAGTTGGGGTTGGGCCAACATTATTGGAGGGGGCCAATAATTCTACCCAACCCAACCTTTTGGGGTCCAATAATTGGACCAAGGTTGGGTTCCAACCTACAAACTGGGTTACCCCTGTTTGTACACCCAAACTAAGTTTGGGTGCTTAACTCTAGCCTAACCTATAGCATATATGCAGGTTACAAGAGAAGAGGGATTCTAACAGGGATGAGGTGTAGAATGCATGGGATGAGGTGTAGAATGGATGGGATGAGGTGTAGAATGGATGGGATGAGGTGTAGAATGCATGGGATGAGGTGTAGAAAGCATGGGATGAGGTGTAGAATGGACGGGATGAGGTGTAGAATGCATGGGATGAGGTGTAGGATGGATGGGATGAGGTGTACAATGGATGGGATGAGGTGTAGGATGCATGGGATGAGGTGTAGGATGCATGGGATGAGGTGTAGAATGGATGGGATGAGGTGTAGGATGCATGGGATGAGGTGTAGGATGCATGGGATGAGGTGTAGAATGGATGGGATGAGGTGTAGAATGCATGGGATGAGGTGTAGGATGCATGGGATGAGGTGTAGAATGGATGGGATGAGGTGTAGGATGCATGGGATGAGGTGTAGAATGGATGGGATGAGGTGTAGAATGCATGGGATGAGGTGTAGGATGCATGGGATGAGGTGTAGAATGGATGGGATGAGGTGTAGAATGCATGGGATGAGGTGTAGAATGCATGGGATGAGGTGTAGAATGGATGGTGGACGAGTAATGAGAGGATGCAGAAAGGCGGCAGTCGTTGGCATACAGGACGCACCCCGGCAGGCATCTCTCCAGGCGCTGCCGCTGTGGCTCCGCTGTTTGGAGAGGTGAGGGCGACACAAAGTGCATAGGGGGAAAATTTGACGGATGCACATTAGGAAGGGGGAGGGGAAAGGGAGTTAGGATGGGGAGGGATGGGGTGAGTGCGGGAGATGCTAGGCGGAAGGGGAATGAGCACGGGGAGGAGGAAGGGGGACGCAAGGGGCATGGGGCAATGGGCAGGCGGCATGGGGTGGCGGCGGCATGGGCATGGGGTGGCGGCATGGGGTGGCGGCATGGGGTGGCGGCATGGGGTGGCGGCATGGGCGGCGGACGGGGAGCAGCGGGCACGGTGCAGAGGTCAGGGGGCACGGTGCAGAGGTCAGGGGGCACGGTGCAGAGGTCAGGGGGCACGGTGCAGAGGTCAGGGGGCACGGTGCAGAGGTCAGGGGGCACGGTGCAGAGGTCAGGGGGCACAGCACAAGGGCGGGCGGCAGGCGGCTCACACTTGAGTCGTCGAAGCGCGGCGAGCAGCATGGTGGTGGTGGCATCGGCGCTCTGCTCCTGCGCCTCCTCCCACCGCCCCACCTCCTCCTGCCCCGTTGCGTGTCGTGGCGGGTGGGGGCATGGGCGGGTTCGTGCATGGAGAGTGCGTGCATGGGCGGGTGGGTGCATGGGAGAGGCAGGCAAGGGGAATGAGGTGAGTGGGGCACGGGCAGCAGACAGGGCAATGGCAGAGAGGAGAAGTAAGAAAGAAGGGAGGGCAGGTGTCAAGTGCAGCAGGCGGGGCGCGGTGCCTCAATTCCCATGGCGGGCGTGGGAGGTGAAGGAAAGAGCGCGCAGGGCGGAGAGGAGTACAGGGCGGTGGACAGGGGTTGGTGCAGGAATGAGGGCGGGGCGGACGACAGGGCGCGGGACATGCGTAGAGAGGGACTCTTACGTAGGGGCGGGGGGGAAGGAAGCGGAGGAGCGCGGAGAGAAGCGCGAGCAGGGCGAGCAGCGGCAGCGCGGAGTCGAGGAATCCGCGCAGGAACGCGGCGGCGCCGCGCATGGCGCCGCTGCGGGAGGCCGTGCCGCCCGCCAGAAGCGCGAATGGCGGAGTGGAGGAGAGGGAAGTCGTCGGGGGTTCCGCGCGGAGCTCCGGCGCCGGAACAAAGCGCGCAGCGGCGGAGAAGAGGCGGGATAGGCGTGAGGGGCTCTCCTGGGGAGACGAGAGGCGGGAAGAGCACGAGAGTGATTTGGCAGAGGAGGAGCCGCAGAGAAAAGCCGAGGATCGATAAGATTATGTTCAAAATGCCGTCACGGGAAAGTCGTGCAAGTCTGTCGCGGTTCTGCGACACTGTCGCTGCTCAATTGCGCTAAAAAACGGGTCGCTGTAGGGGTCGCTTAGGACGCGTCACCTGCCTCGATCGATCCTGCGCAGGATCGAATTTTGATTCGGTTCAAAAAGTTTCAAATAAATTTGAATGCAACACGCGGGATTTAAGTGCGGTGTAAGATCGATCTTCCTTGATTTTGCACGATCGATCGAGGGAGGTGCGCGTCCTTAGTACCGACACAGAGATAGATACAGGTGGTTACAGTGCGGTGGCGGATCGACACTCCGTTTCGACCCTTGATCTTGGTACTTGTCTGCCTTCGTGTCCTGGGTGACTGGTTTGCACACTGGTCCAAACAAATGACACCGTAAGTCCGGTTTATTGAAACCGGGAACGACACCAAGGGCGATTATTTTGTGTAGTTCCTTCCAAACCTCACTGTACTCCACGCAGAACAGGCAATCCGCGTCTCGCCTCAAGCGAAAGTGCGTAGTCCGTCCCACTAGTGGCGACAACTATCCTTTCGCCGCTAGCGCGGCTGGATTCATAGCGAACTGGGATGTGCGCAACCGACCCCCACCACAAGTTCGCAGATTTCGCAGCATGCGGTTGGGATCATTTTCTGACACCGCGATAAATGCACCTCCCTTTCACAACACCACGACACACACAGCAACCATCTTCACGTCTGCTGGGCTGAAGGTTGAAGCACTCGTTTGTTGTCCTGCTTGCGTGTCTCACCCCTTCACCTCTATCCTCAAGCCTTGCCGCCCCGTGCAGCCTCGGATAGATTAGCAGCCTGCTTCACCTCTACCAGCATTAGGGTTTTCTTCAGTATTTTCGGGCCATTCCAGCAAACCTTCTGCGGTGCAAATTCCGCACTCCAGCAGGCTCGACGCGTGTCGCGACCTCGCCACTCGTCATCCAACTCGCTAGCTCTCACGCGTTCTCGCGTCGCGATCGCACTGGCTTTTGGAGAGTTCCTTAGGCAACGCATCTTGCGAGCGCCGATTGCATGCGGGCCGTGGCCGGCCGACAATGGCGATGCTAGAGAAGGCGAGCCCGGCAGAGGGAGTGAGCGCTTCCGCCAGGTCTTCCCCCGGGACTTCCGCCGTCCTTCCGCCGTCGGCCCTTCCGTCGGTTCTTCCGCCATCGATCGTTCCGCAGTACGAGCGACTGTTTTTTGCGTCGAGGGCTTTAGGCGAGGATGAGGGGACAGCGCGGGTTTTAGGCGGAGCGGACGGCACAGCGCAGGTTTTAGGCGGAGCGGACGGGACAGCGCGGGATTCAATAGGAGCTGACGAGACAGCTCGGGATTTAGGAAGAGCGGACGGAACAGCGCGGGTTTTAGCCGAGCGGAAAGGGGCAGCGAGGGGTTTAAACGGGCGACGACATCGATCAGCTTGTAGTGCAGAACGAAGCCGCCTTGTCACGCGCTGATGCTGATCGGATCGCCACAGTCAGTGAACGCGCTGCGGTCAATGAACGCGCTACAGCCGACCTGGGCGCTACAGCCGATCGGGCTGCTACAGCCTCTCACGACGACGACAATTTAGCTGGGCGGGAAGCTACAGTAATGCACCGCGATGCTGCTGCAGCGAAAGGAGCAGATAGTAGTCGTGAAGATGCTGTCACGAGGGATGCCATTGTCGAAGGTGAGACTACCGTGACGCACGTTGTCACTGAGGCGCGCGGAGATGCCCGTACAATAGCGAGAATGCCACTAACGAGTCCGATCATTGACTTGACGCTAGAGGGGAGCGACACGTCTGACGTAGAGCATGCACGGGCTGACGTTAGCGCCGCCAGAGCTGACTTGGAGAACACTGGGGCTGACGTAAGCGATACAAGGACGGGCGTGGAGGAGTCTAGAGTCCCCATGAACATGGAAAGTACAAGGGCTGATGGCGTGGAGCAGTCAACGGCTGACGTGGAAACGACATCGGCTGACGTGGAACAGTCAACGGCGGACGTGGAAGCGAAGAGAGCCAAGGTGGACGAGGCAAGGACAGACGAGCAGGCCAGAGGGGGCGGGGAGGCTATGAGTGGTGTAGGGGCGGAGACACGGGATGAGCGCGAGGAGCGAGCAGGTGAGGCGACGGCAGGCAAGACAACGTCAGGTGGTGAAATGGCAATGGGGGCTGCGGAGTACGCTGGGGCGAGGGAAGGGGAGAGGGGAGCGGATGGGGCGGAGAAGATTGGCAAAGGGAGGAGAAAGAAAGGACGCCGAGAGGGGAGAGGAGAGGAGGAGGGGACGATGACAGTGGCAGGCGAGGGACAGGCGGAGGCGTTGGAGGGCGGGCAGAATGAAAACCAGGAGGACGGGCAGGAGAGGAAAAAGAAAAGGAAGAAGAAGTGGAAGGGCAAGGGAGCAGAAGGAGCAACGGGCGATGGCGCAGCAGCGAATCAACTGCAGGGCGACCAGTCGGAACCCCAAGAGAAGGCCCAGTCAGAGCCTCAGTGGAAATCGGAAGCAGCAGGCGAGGCAGGGGGGGACGCAGGCGGGGAGAGCGTGGAGATGCGGCGGCTGCTACGGCTGCCACGTTACTTCACACCGGCCGAGGGGCAGCACCAGTGCTACCTCTGTGGCCTCGTGCTCGCCGGGCCCCTTCCCCACGTCTGCCAGGGCGTGCAGCAGGGGGACGGGGGTGAAGGGGGAACTGGGGGAAGGGCGGGGGAGGGCGAGGGCGAGGGGAGGGGTGTGCTGCGTGTGTGGGGGGTTGGGGCATTCGGAGCGGCGGTGCCCCGAGAGGGTGATGTGTGTGCGCTGTGGGCAGCCGGGCCACGTGGTCAGGCACTGCCCCTCCCGCACGTGGACCCGGGCGCAGGGGGCGGCTGGTGATGGCGGGGCGCAAGGGCGCTCACGGTGGCCGTGGTGCTGCTGGTGGTGGGGGTGGGGATAGTACCGTTGCTGCTACTGGCGATGGTGGCACTGCTGCTGCGGGCGGAGAGAAAAAGGGCTGAGGTTGATGAGGGGGGCGAAGGCGGAGGGGGAGGGGGCGCAGAGGGGAGGGAGGGAAGGGGGGGCAGCGGAGTGCATGCGGTGTGGTGGGGAGGGGCACGTGTTTGGGGAGTGCTGGCAGCCGTATGACCCCGCTGACCTGGCGAGGGTGCAGTGCCACGTGTGCCTGCAGTGGGGCCACCTGGCGTGCGCTGACCTGGCAGACCCGCCGCCCAAGCCGTCGTGCTGCTGCTGTGGCGCCAGGGGACACCACGGCGAGGTGAGCGGCAGCATGAAGGTGCGGGGAGAGGTGGGGGGGGGGGGGGGGGGGGGGGGGGGGGGGGGGGGGGGGGGGGGGGGGGGGGGGGGGGGGGGGGGGGGGGGGGGGGGGGGGGGGGGGGGGGGGGGGGGGGGGGGGGGGGGGGGG